>BPLQ01007069.1:0-152786 GCA_021605075.1 Caerostris darwini
ACAAAAAAGTTAACACACACACACACAATAAATAAAAATGAAATAAAATAAACAACGCAATTTTCCATAGGAAATTAATTATTCATATAGTTTTGTAATAACCAAGATTCGTCTCTCATATCACATAAAAATAGGATAGGACTTGTATCCAAAAGCCTGCTTCAGTTTTTCTCTTTGTATGTTATATCATCATCATCATTGGCGCAACAGCTCGATGGTGGGCTAAGGCCGTCTGCCTACTGGAAGATTTCGAGACATGAGATGTTTTCTTTTTAAGGGGTAGAACTGTCAGCCTTACACCAAACGCTTTACTAAATTGGGACCTACGTTTTAAAGTGTATTCCGAACCACTACAAACATCCATTGCCCCGCCGGGACTCAAACCAAAACCTCTGGCATCGAGCACCAGAGAGCTAGTCACTGGGTCATCAGACCCCGATGTTATATTTAATGAATTAAAATAAAATATGTTCCGCGGTTTTCGGTAGTATACCGGTGAATTTGTTTTCAGGAATAATGAGCAAAAATCTAATATTTCCAACTTTCTTATCGAGGGAAAAAAAAACCCGGTTCATGTATAAATATGCCAAATTTGACAATTTTAAAACTGAGCCGGGAATATAAATATACTACAGTATTTCTTAGTCATTATATGATTTTTTTTTTTTTTTTTTTTTTTGCGGAACGTATTCAAGTAACTCGTTAGCTCTGAATCCAATTGGCTGCCTAATGGGCAATTGACTAGCCCTCTGGTCTTTGGTGCCACAGGCATCAGGTTCGAATTCCGGCGGTGCCATAAATGTAAGTAAGGGTTCGGAATCCACTTTAAGCTGTAGGTTCCGGTCTCCTATGACCGTAGAGCATCACAGAGCCCAATCAGACTTCTCACCCACATCATTACCAAACTGCAAAGGAGCAACTCAGCTTTAAGTGCAGTGATGTAGTGTGGTGTGGTGTAGTAGTAGTAGTGGTTCGGAATCCACGTTAAACTATATGGTCCCGATATAATTAGCCTAAAGTGTGCATAAAATGACCGTAGAGCGACAAACTGAACCGAATCCAATTAATTTAGTACGCGTAAAGGTTTATCATGATTTGTTACTTAAATCAGCAAAAAAGATGCAATTTAATCCGTTTCTTGGCGGAAAACTATTATAGAAGATAATGTGAAAAATATAATGTCTCTTGTTTTTGCATATTCTGAGCAATATGAAATTACTAAATTTGTAAAATTACGACCAAGCGAGAGGGATAATTGCATTTTTACATCAAATAAAAGTTACTTATTGAAATCGCAGTTTAGGTGACTCTAGTGTTAGGCTATCATTTTTGTCACCAAATCGCCGAAAGATCGCGTCTACGACGAAATTTCAATTCCACAACGGTGTTTTCTTGATTAATTTGCAAAAGCATTTTTAGGAAATAGGATGGAGAGATTTTAAGAAACATAAAAGAAAGGCCAGAACCCCCCCACAAATAATAAGAAATTTAATATGCTTATGGGGCCACACAGAAATTTGAAAATATAATAATGGCTTAAAAAAGCAAGCAAAAAATACGTGTATAAAAATCATCTGCCAAATCTCAAAATAAGGCCTTTGGGATTCGGTGACTTTTTTGGGGCGCCAACTGAGCGTTAAGTCTCCAAATGTGATAATGAGGGTTTCTTGTACTTGCAATTTCACTTCACTTAAAATTTCAAACTGTTATTTGGTGGACATTGGTGAAAAGAATAGCTGACGGCCCCTTTTCTGTGTCGTTATCAAATTATCATATAATACATAATAAAAAAAAATCATAATAGAAAAAAATCAGAATAGAAAAATAAAGCCTACATCAAATCAACTACAGTAGAACCTCTTTAAGTCGAACCTCGATAAGTCGAAAACCTCCAAAACACGAAAAAAATTTTGTTCCCTTCCCTTCAAGCTCTAAAACCTCCATTACTCGAAATTTCAACCCTCTATATGTCGAAATAATTAGTCAATTCTCACAAGCCATTTTGGTTTATATTTTCTCTCCGTAACTAAAAAAAAAAAAAAAAAAAATAAATATTGGACCTCTGTATCTCGAATATTAGCAAAGTTTGATTTTACAACCTTTACAACTCGATCATTTGAAACTAATTACCTCTATAGCTCGAAGAAAAATAAGTTACCGAATTTAAGGATTTGCCGACAATGCACGTCATTATTTCTTAGAAAACAATATATGAGTATACAGTAAATAGAATAACCAATTCTATGAAATATTCTTATTATTGCTGTTGATTTCATTTGAACTCTAGAGAAGCAAATCTCTCTTATTGTAGATTATTACGGAGATCCTTGGCCGCGTAGCGGCCACTAGCTCCTTCTTTGTAAAATGCGAAGCAAATCTTTTGTTGTCGATTGCAAAAATAGTATAAGTGAGTGTAAGTAGTTTGATTTTACTGCAATACACATCTATTTTAACAACAGTATACGAATAATATTGTTAAAAAATGAGTGCTGTGAAACGTAAACTGAAAATTTTGACTCTCGCTGAAAAGTTTGAAGTGCTTGAAGCTGTGAAGAGTTGTCAAACGAAGAAAGACATTACTAAAGAATTTGGCCTACCAATGAGTACTTTGTCAACAATAATAAAAAACGTATCGGACAGCATGAAAAAATTTGAAAACGGCCAACGTTTGTCTTACAAAAGACAACGAATTGCAAAATTTTCCGGCTTGGAGGAGTGCTTAAATGGTTTAAGCAGTGTCGGAATCAAAACATCAGTGTCAGTGGACCACTGTTACAAGAAAAAGTCGAAATGTACTCTAAATCACTGGGGCTGGCTAATTTCAGGGACAGTAACGGATGGCTAAAAAAGTTCAAAAGTAGACATGGATTTGTTTTCAAGAAAGTTTGTGGGGAAAGTGCAAGTGTCAACATTGAAACATGTGACAAATGCAAAAGCGAATTGTAGGGCTTGTTACATGGTTAGGAAGCTGACAATATTTTCAATACTGACGAAACGGGACTGTTTTGTAAATGTCTTCCTGATAAGACTCTAACTTTTAAAAATGTTCGATGCCATGGTGGGAAGCATAGCAAGGAACGTTTGATTATTTTGCTCGCAACAAACATGTCGGGCACAGAAAAACTCTCACCATTAGTCATCGGAAAAGCTAAGAAACCTTGTTGTTTTTCAAGATGTAAATCGCTAACTTTGAAATATGAAGTAAATACAAAAGCATGGATGACTTCTGGAATTTTCAAAAACCGACTCATAAATATTGACAAGAGAATGTCTAAAGAAAAAAGAAAAATTCTATAATTGTACGGCAAATATTGATATTCCACAAATGAAAGCAGTTAAAATCCAATATCTGCCTGCCAATACCACATCAAAATTACAGCCTATGGATCAAGACATCATTAAAAACTTAAAGTCATTATACCGGAAAGTAGTCAGGAACATGTTAGATAATATGGAAGAAGAAAATAATTTTATTATAGATGTATTGCAAGCCATGAGAATGGCTGACAAGGCTTGGCTAAATGTAACTGCGACTACTATAAAAAATTGTTATGTACACTGTGGTTTTCCATTGTCATCAACAGAAGAAACTGAAGTAGAAGTTATTTCTATCCAGCCTCTCTCAGAATGGGATACAATGGTATCTGAAACAGGAATTTGTTTTGAAGACTTCGCTACGCGCGATGACGGAGTTATTACTGCTGGCACATTATCTGATGACGAAATTATCGATTCAGTTGCTCAGAAAACTGAAACTTATGATTTAGATGACATAGAAAACTCCAATAATATAACATGCGATCCATGGGTTTCCATCAAAGAGGCAAGAACAACATTAAATGTTTTATGGAATTTCGTAGAGCAAACTAGCAACTCGGAAGAAAAATAATTTTGTTTCGGCATTATTTTGATTTTTTATTGTAGTACATAATATAACTTTAAGTTGCAAATAAACATGTTTATTACCTCTTTAACTTGAATTTTTATTTATTTTACTTCTCTAACTCAAAATAAGTTAGGAAGAATCTAAACCTCTACAAGTTGAATATTTCCTTGCAAAATTCGCGTAAGTCGAAATCATCCTCCATAAGTCGAAAACTCTATAACTCGAATTATTTGGCGTCTCCCTTGAAGCTAGACTTACAGAGGTTCTACTGTATATGTAGACCCCAGTAAGGGGCCTGATGGCCGAGTGGTTAGCTCTCTGCCACTTGGTACCACAGGTATCGGGTTTGAATCCCGGCGGTGCCATGGATGTTTGTAGTGGTTCGGAATCCACTTTAAGCTGTAGGTCCCGGTCTCATATGACCGTAGAGCCTCACAGAGTTCAATCGGACTTCTTCTCATTCACATCATTCCCAAACTGTAAAGGGGCACCTCAGCTCTAGGCCCAGTGGTGTGGTGTAGTAGTATTAGTAAACTCACTAAAGACATTTTTTTGAAGTGAAAAACTGAAACATAATGAGTTATTATCATTGTGCTTACTATTATTCTTACATATAAACATAATAATATAATAATAATGATACTAAACGCACATTGTAAAGAACTATATAACACTAAATATAAAGGAAATAAAATAATCACAAACTTCAACTGCCCTAGGAAGTTGACATCAGTTATTAGCAGACTCAGAATTAATCATTACAGAGAGATGAAGATTCTCCCAGGGAATACATCTCCTGCAGAAATTACTCCAACGCTTTCCTAACACCTAAGCACATTCTAGAGTGCCCAGCACTCACTCCCCATGTTTTGCAATTGGGTATGGTGCCAATCGTGGCCAATTTAAGAAAAGTCCTGTATAGTGAAGCGGTGCCATTGCTAGCAGCCGTTGTTGTGAAGACCTTTGACTTGATCTAACTTTGATAATTATATTTTAAATCCATGGACACGATAACAACAACAAAGAAAAAAAAATGAAACCATTAAAAAATATTTATTTTACTAGGGCGATATCTATTATTCCACTCTTTCTCTTAGCTTTTGCAAATCGATCTCAATTTGAATATTTGCACATCGTAATGGGTGTTACAGGTACTCTGATATAATATCTGTTATGTTTGAAAGTGTTTAGTGTTTGGTCAATTTCATTTTCGATAAAAACGATTCGCAGTTGTAAAATGAACCCAAAGCGCTAACAACTTTTTTGTGCCAGATTTCTCAAATTGGAAAATTTCTTTTTTGTGACGTAAGTGTTATGGAAATCTATTTTTGATTCTGATGTTTCAAAAATGCGTTTTAATTCAATATTGCATTATAAATTAACCAATCCTATTTGGAAATATTCTGGGGCCGCCTCGATTTCAACATGAAAGAGAGATTAATATACTTCAAAAATTTTGTTGCATTTGTCTAACTCTAAATAATTGAATCGACTTTCAAAAGCAGCTGTAAGTTTTCTTATTTCTTCTGCATATTTGTTGTAACTTTGAATATATGGATGCATAAATATTTTTATTTTTTTAAAACATTGGTTTTCACTACTTTGGCTATTCTAAAATAAATGTATTTTGTAAAAGTGTGATAATCCTCACTGGCTGGAGAAATACTCAAGGCGGGCCACGGGTTGGCCACCCCTATGTTAGATCTTTGTTTGAACGGAAAATGTTAATATGAGGGATCATTAGTGGATATTAATATGCACTAAAGTTATTAGGAGGGTTCAATCACTGGCATGGTGTTGATAAGTTAAAAAAATAATAACATTTAAATATGAAAAAAACATTTTTATTCAGTTCGTTATTCTACCGCATTGCAATCTAAGATATTAGAGTTATTGCAAACTAGAGCTAACCCTGAAACTGTAGTATTTAGTTTAGTTTCCTTATTTACTTCATGCACTAACAGTTAAAGGTATTATCTATCGACAAATATTTTTTTAAGAATACTTTATGCTATTATAGTATGCTATGGGTTTGAGAATAAGTCGTGTTTCTAAAAGTAGTTATTAGTAAATAACGCTACTAAATTCTATAATGATATGCGAAACATCAATAACCCTGTATTAAATATCCTACAAAATTACCATTATGATATTTCTTCCCGCAAACATAGCAAAAGACATCGCACTGTTCTAAATATTTTAAATTAATTCCTTACAACTGCCTGGATGAAAAAAGTTCGCTTTTCTCCTAAGCTATTTTTTCTCCTAATTCGACCTTTGCTCATTCTGTTTTATTACATGCAACTGATTTCAGCAACATCTACATTTTTGAAATTTTTGTTATTTTTCATTTTACAATTTCATTAAATAAATAATTCTTTTTAAAAAAAAAAAGGCATTTAATTATCTATTTTTCTTATTAACTCAAAGGGCATGAGACCACCGCTATGTATCAACATTTTACAATGAAGGAGCTAGTGGCCGCTACGCGGCCAAGGATCTCCGTAATGATCTACAATAAGAATAAGAATAAGAATAGTAAATAACGCATTACCATGCACGAGCCTATTTGTGTCAACATATACGTGATGACTGAAATAGGTGAATATATTTGTGAACAAGCATTTTTCGGAAGGAATATTGAAGAAATTGATCAATAGAAACCACTTTACTAATCACATCTGCAATAAATGCTTGAAAAAAAGCTCCTTAAATTCTCATATTAAGCATATCTTATTTTTTTTCGTTATATTATAATTTTTTATTTCGCGTATATAATTTGTTTACTTATCAAAAATTATACTTTTTCGTGTGACTCGAAGAACTAATAATATGTTCAACCCCGTTAAAGATTACAATATTTTTTTTTTCACAAATGATAATAATCATTGCATTTTACTATTTTTTTACTAATTCGGAAATTTTCAAGAATGCTAAAAAATATTTGCAGTTTCATCTTCCGTTTTTTACCATTTGAACTTCTGGTTTTTTCCCCCTTCTAATACTAGATACCCCTTCTTACTAGAATACGATATTCCATTCAATTTTTTATCATTCTTATATTTCTGATTTAGGGCCTGAATGGCCGAGTGGCTAGCGCTCTGGCGCTCGGTGCCGCAGGTTTCGGGTTCGAGTCTCGGCGGTGCCATGGATGTTTGTAATGGTTCGGAATCCACTTTAAGCTGTAGGTCCCGGTCAAATATGATCGTAGAGCGTTGAGGGGGGCAGTGTTACTCCGTGGCTAGCCTCTCGGCCATTCAAGCCGCGCTCTGCGCTCTAGCTCTCTGCGCGAGGCTAGCGCTCTGGTGATCGGTACTACAGGTTTCGGGTTCGAGTCCCGGCGGTGCCATGGGTGTTTGTAGTGGTTCGGAATCCACTTTAAACCGTAGGTCCCGGTCTGTTTAGCCTAAAAAGTGTGCATAAGATGACCGTAGAGCGACAAACAAACCAAACCATGTCCGTGGCTTATCTTCAAGTTACACGCGCCCCCGGGGTAATGCAAAGTGAGTAACATCTGTGCAGCGCATACAAGAAGGCTGGTAGGGCTTAAGGCATACAAGACCAAGCTGTCTAAGTGTTTGCCAGCTGCATTAGAAAAAAAAATAATTCTGATTTTCGAACATTTGTATTAGCAGCCAAGTGTAGAACACTAACAAAAAAGTACCTTATAAATATTAAACTTGATAATGCTTGAAGAAAAAAAAAAGTAATTTTGATTCAGGAATTACACCCTTCAATTCAGTTTGAGTACCCAGTGAATGATTTCGTTTCCACATCACCCATGGGGTAGAAATCTCGATGCGCTTTTTTTAGAGAGGTGTCGCCAGGAGCCCTAGTCCTCTTTTTGATGACAGCAGTAATATTGCAGAGAAGTAGAAGTAGAATATTTTTTTAGATCAGTATAAATTATTTTTATCTGGTTGGTAAGCGATATTGAAGAAATTTAAACAATACAAATATTTTGATGCTTTTTCATCCAATTTTTAAATGCAGTTCGATATCTTTTTGGTATTGTTCAAGGAGCTATTTATAGTTTATTTTGTTAAATATTTCTTGGAATATTGTTTTGTCAGGAAGCTTAACGACGGAAAAATGCTTTAATAGCCTCCCACTGGGTTTTAATCGTATCTGTTATAACCCCAGTAACTAAGAGGGTATAAATTGGTTGCAGACGAATAAAGATCATGAAAAAGTGAAAATAGATGATCAGCAAGATAAATCCGTATCCAAGCAACTCAACTTCCAAAGGATCTTTCTGATTCCAATCATAGTCAGTCCAGTCATAACCAGAATCCTTCAACTTCTTGCAGACAAATCCAATCAACAAGACCACACCAGTGACGTCAAAAACGTTCAACTCTAGCCAATCCATAAGGAACATGACTGACAAAATAGTGAAACTCGCCTTCCCCAACCAACGTTTGCCTTCCTCCATAATCATCTTTAATTCGTTTCAAATATCCAAAACAAATCAGTGCACCTCTTTCTCCTTCAGAAGAGATGATCAAGTCACAATATCGCACAAGTTCTCCGCTTTTTCGCAGAAAAAATCAGTATATATAATCGCAATCAAAAATATCGCTGTTCGCTCAAATGGCCACGAACAAATTATGAGAAGCAACAGAGAGTATTTAAAACAACGGATGTATCCTAACAATGTTTCTTTTTTGCATTGTTTACAAATTTAGGATTGCATTGTTACGCATTGTTACGGATTGCATTGCTACAACTATTGTTAACTGCCACCTTAGTATCTATATATATAGCTCTTCACCACAATTTAACATATAAAAAAAATCGTGTATAGTACAGAATATTTAAAAATATATGAGAAGGGAGAAATTTAATATACATGTACATCAAAACAATATCGCTGTAAAATTTCAGTGAAAATACAATTTCTGTTTTCTGCAGATACAAGCTCTGTCAATTCGAATAATATATATATAGCACGGTAAAAAGCTATAAATTACTGAGCATAACAAAAAAAAAAAAAAAAAATTTTTTTGCCAAACATTTAAAAAAAAAATTTGATTTAGTTATTAGTGATTATAGAAAATCTAAGCTCATATTACCCGTGTTTGAATTAAATGGTCGTATTGGTAACACATGGAATGAAAATTATTAAAAAAATGACAGCCATTGGCATTAGAAATAAAGTTAGTTTCAACGTTTGTTTTTTCATCTTTAAGACGATGAGGTATTTCAAAGGCCTTCTGAAGAAAGTAAATTGTGTTGGAATTTAACCATAATGATTACACTTATTATGAGTTATTTATGTCTGGCCATTTAATTTTTGAAAGTAGATTTCATATTTAAAGGAGGTATTCTTCAGTAAATTTGGATTGGTTTGTCGCTCTCTCGTCTTTACAGGATTTTGGAGTGCCCTGGCCCCGAAGGGGCCTAAAACTCCTATCTGCATCTGAGAAACATTGGTGAAGGAAAAAACATTGATAGTTAAATGGAGGTGAAGTGATTTAAGAGCAATGTCCCATGTCAAAATATATATTAAAAATATAAGCAAAGAAAAAAATAATAAAATAGCTAATAACAAGGAGAAAAATAAAATAAAAAACAAAAATTAATAAAATTAACAGAACAATTAAAGAATCCAAAATTTAAAAAGGAATCTACAGTAGGATGGGATTTTCGTTGCTAGGAATGAAGACGCCAAACATGTCATGACGCATGTCATGGCACAGAGGTCATGACGACAACTGAGCCAGTTCGTCTAGGAGCTTTGCAAGTTGTGAAGAACAGCCCTTGGGCGTTTAGCATTTTCCGGAAGATGGAAATCGTATCTCGGAAGATTACGGATTTCATCATTCGGGATGTGTTCAAGATTTGCATAGAATTTTTCTGCAAGCTTGAGCATGAATTTTTGAATAGAGGGGAGGGCAAGACAGTGACGAATGTCATCATTCCTAAAATACCAAGGAGAGTCAGTAACCATTCTCAAAATTTTATTTTCAATTCTTTTGATGTAGTTGATGTGGTATTTTGCAGCGGAACTCCAAACTGGGCTAGCATATGTGATGATGGGACGCAAATAGTACATGCAAATAATTAGTTTATTATCCAAGGATAAGAGGGATTGTCGCTCTACTGTCATTTTGTGCACACTTTAGGTCAGGGATGGACAAACTTTTTCGGTCGCGGGCCAAAGATAAAAAAAAAAAAGTTTGGCAGGCCAAGATAAATTTTTCTAAAATTTTAAAAACAATATACAAGTATTACAATTTAAATATGCTAATGAAATGAATGAAATTGCGATTTCATTTTTAAAAGTTCCTTATATTGAGGTTCGAAGTGAAATGTACTGACTCTAAGGAACGAGGCTAAATGCTCATCTGTCAGTCTACTTCTGAAATAATTCTTTCTAAGGTTCATAGTTGAAAACACTTGTTCACATATATAAGATGAAGCAAACATAGAACGTGATCTGGCCGTGAGATATTAAATTTGGGAAACTTACTTTCGAAAATGATTTGTAAAACTCTAACTTTGGCATATTTAGAAACAACTGTTTGTCGTTAGATTGCAACTCAATTAATTCTACCTGCCAATCTGACCTCACTGCTTCACAATTTGCGTTGAAAGGCATGGTAAAAATATCCCATTCTGTTTGAATGGCACTGAAATCTTGAAATTCTATCCGCGGGCCTAATTGTACTTTCCTGCGGGCCGTAGTTTGCCCATCCCTGACTTAAATAGTCAACATTTTCAATAACCTGTTGCATTAGTCAAGCGATAATTCTAAACAAACTTACTTTTGTATATGTATCTTCGGAGAGTTGTAGGACTATTTAGTTCATCAAGTAGTAAAATTCCTTTTAAGCAATGTATTGCATTTTTTAATTCTCTTAAATCACAATTCATGCGAACATATGCTTAGCTTGGCATATGAAATGAAGTGACTTGAGTTATCTACCTTGATGCGGTTGGTTGTAATTAATAAAAGATTAAAATGGTCTGCATATTGTTTCCATCATTTATCAGAAAGCTATCGAAACATTGTTCATAATTTATAGACGAGAAACTTTATTGCAACAAAATATTATGTAAGGTTAAAAAAACGTCGTCTTTACAGGATTTCGGAGTGCCCTGGCCCCAAAGGGACCTAAAACTTCTATCTGCATCTGAGAAACATTGGTGAAGGAAAAAACATTCATAGTTAAAAGGAGGTGAAGTGATTTAAGAGCAATGTCCCATGTTAAAATATATATTAAAAATATAAGCAAAGAAAAAATTAATAAAATAGCTAATAACAAGGAGAAAAATAAAATAAAAAACAAAAATTAATAAAATTAACAGAACAATTAAAGAATCCAAAATTTAAAAAGGAATCTACAGTAGGATGGGATTTTCGTTGCTAGGAATGAAGACTAAAAGCACAGATGTCATGACGACAACTGAGCCAGTTCGTCTAGGAGCTTTGCAAGTTGTGAAGAACAGCCCTTGGGCGTTTAGCATTTTCCTTAAGATGGAAATCGTATCTCGGAAGATTACGGATTTCATCATTCGGGATGTGTTCAAGATTTGCATAGAATTTTTCTGCAAGCTTGAGCATGAATTTTTGAATAGAGGGGAGGACAAGACAGTGACGAATGTCATCATTCCTAAAATACCAAGGAGAATCAGTAATCATTCTTAAAATTTTATTTTCTATTCTTTTGGTGTAGTTGATGTGGTATTTTGCAGCGGAAACCCAAACTGGGCTAGCATATGTGATGATGGGACGCAAATAGTACATGTAAATAATTAGTTTATTATCCAAGGATAAGAGGGATTTTCTATTAATGAATGGATAAAGCATGCGTATAGAAATATTATATTTACGTTTAATGTGGTTAATATGATTAGAATATGTTAGCTTACTATCAAGGTATACTCCTAAGTATTTAGTATTGTTAGTCCAATTAATTCGTTGGTTAAATAGGGAAACATTAGGCGGAGGAATTTTGCGTCTCGTGAAGAGTACAGCTTGTGTTTTTTCTACATTTATTTTAATTTTCCAACGAGTAAGCCAAGCTTCAAGTTGCTTGAGATATTGATTTAATTTAATAGGGAGATCCTGAATGTGGTTAGAAGAGACCGCGATTGCTGTGTCATCTGCATATAAACTGAGGTGTACGTTGTTAGTAATAGGAATATCATTTATGTAAAGATTAAACAGAAACGGACCAATTAGGGAGCCCTGGGGCACGCCTGCATTGATACCTCTCTGAGAGGAGAAATAGTTATTGATTTTAACAGAGAAAGATCTATTATTGAGATAGGATTGGATTAAAAGAATAATGTAGAGTGGAAATTTGTAAGCGTGTAATTTGTGAAGTAGACCATCGACCCAGACCCTGTCGAATGCTTTTGCAACATCAAGGAAAACGACTCCTGTTAGCATTTTATTAGATAGACCTTCAGAGATCAATTCCGTTAGTCGTAGTAATTGATGAGTGGTGGAAAGTTGAAGGGTGAACCCGAACTGATGAGGAATCATGATAGAATATTTAGTCAAATGAGCTTTTATTTTTTTTAGAATGATAAATTCGGTTAATTTACTTAGAGTGGATAAGAGAGAAATGGGGCGGTAACTAGAGGGATCAGAAGGATCTTTTCCAGGCTTAAGAATGGGGAGCACTATGGCTTTTTTCCAAATAGTAGGGAAATAAGTTAGATTAAAGATTGCATCAATTAATTTGGCTATTCTAGAAATAAAATTGTAAGGAAGATTTTTTAGCATTTTATTAGTAATATTATCAGACCCGGGGGCTTTATTAATTTTAAGATTGGAGATATAATCATAAATATAATCAACTTTAGTATTGGTAATTTTATGGGGATTCGGAAGAGAATTTAATTTACGAATTGAATTTTCAACAGTAATGTTAGTAAGATGATTAGAAAGATTATTTGGCTGGAATTGACTCTGAAGACTATCCGCTAGAATTTCAACTTTAATTTCGTCCTTTGTAACAGGAGACGAATTCGGCGACTTAAGAGCGGTTATATTATGCTTTTTACCTTTTAATTGTTTTATAGCTTGCCAGATAGAGCCATCAGCAACGTCCAGTGTCTGAAGACGATTGGTCCAGGTGTTTTGGGTGAACGCGTAAATAGCTTTACGAAGCTTGGCTTGTGCCCTATTGTAGACGGTTTTAGTGGAGTGATCGCGATAGAATTGCCAGTTTTTACGTGCTCTGTTTCTTTCTCTAGAGAGTGTTTTAATATGTGGAGGAATGAAATTTATATTGTTCTTTTTAATTGGGTTAGAAGAGTTAGAGGTTAAAAAAATAATATGAAACGCTGATCTTTTAAGCATTTTGAATTAGAATATTAAATTAAAATACCACGTAAATTTGCACGTTATTAAACCATAATGTTACGGAGTGGAGTTGATAAAATATCATTAAAAAAAAAAAAAACCCCACTGAAATAAATGTTTATCATTAAAATGTGACATTATTAAATTATGTTTAGGTTTTTGTTTAAAAGTTTTCTTTATGAATTGACTTTAATTTTTTTTTAAAAAACCAAAGAAACTCTTATTAATATTTTGCAACTGTCGTGCTCTTTTTCAAATTGTTTCATTGAAGCTATTCACGCGATTAAGATCTGATGAAAGTGGATAAAGACGTATTGCAGAAAAGTTTTGGAAGTACACAGGGATTTTTTTTAAAAAATATTTTATTATTTATTTCAAATTACAATTAGCATCATTAATATGAGTTACTTAAAATCGAAAACCTTGTAAAATGTTTGGCTTAGAATAATTGTTTATACTCAATTCGTTGTCATTCACCGCCAACTTTTGAGTAAATCCATAATCTCATTATGTTTACATGTAAAAGTGGAGATTCTAGAAAATGCCAGTTATCGCCAATTTCTATGAGGGCTTTGCCATTTTGACTTCCGCACTTCATAATATTCCTGAGGATGATTCTATTGCTGATATCCCCTATGCTATTGAATTTATAAACATAACGTCACAGCAGATTTATAAGAATATTGGAAATTATTATAGCCCAGTTTTATATGAATCAAATATTTCAACAACTAAAATAAAACATTGAGGAATCTACTGATGATGCTTGCAACCAATGCTTGCTTGATGATGTTTGCAACCAATCTACAATAACGAATCAAGGTATATTAGCTGGATTGAGGATTCTTATTTTTGCTATTGATTTCATTTGAACTCTAGCGAAGCTAATCTTTTGTTGTCGATTGCAAAAATATCAGTAGTAGTTTGGTCTTACTGCAATATACACCTATTTTAACAACAATATACGAATAATATTGTTAAAAAAGGAGTGCTGTGAAACGTAAACTGAAAACTTTGACTCTCACTGAAAAGTTTGAAGTGCTTGAAGCTGTGAAGAGTTTTAAAAGAAGAAAGACGTTACTAAACAATTTGGCCAATGAGTACTCAGTCAACAATAATAAAAACCGAATCGGACATCATGAAAAAAATTGAAAAAGGTCAAAGTTTGTCCTGCAAAAGACAACGAATTGCAAAATTTCTCAACTTGGAGGAGTGCTTACTTAAATGGTTTAAGGAGGAATTATTTTGATTTTTTATTGTAGTACATAATATAACTTTTAAGTTGCAAATAAACATGTTTATTACCTCTATAACTTGAATTTTTAATTATTTTACCTAACTCAAAATAAGTTAGAAAGAATCTAAGCCTCTACAAGTCGAATATTTCCTTACAAAATCCGCGTAAGTCGAAAACTCTATAACTCGAATTGTTTGGCGTCTCCCTAGAAGTTCGATTTACAGAGGTTCTACTGTATTTGAATTGCATCCACTAAATTTTTTGAAATTTTATTTTAATAGCAATGGTTGATACAAAAGGAGTATAATAGGATGCCAATAAGAAAATTTTTATCTGCTCTATTGGAAATTTTCTTTAAAATAAGAACGAACTGCCAACTTCGCATGTTCATTGGTTGAATAAGCAAAATTAAGAGACAAACATAACTTAACCGCGGTTTCCATTTACTCAAGTCCCAGCGTATTCTTAGGGTTCATTCTATTGAGATTGGCGAGGTCTTCTTCAAGGAGCTCTATCATGTGAACGATGAAATTGCCCATTTCTTTTAACGTTAGAGATCCGAGTTTCATTTTTGGGCTCACAAGGCGTTTAACTCTTAAAACGAACTCTTTGAATGAGCAGTGAATAGTTGGAGTTGCCTTTTTTATCTTCTTGCAGTTGTCGGTCCGTTTCACAAACCTCTGAAAACGCTCAGAATTATTTTTCAAGGCCTTGAAATAGTTTGAGTGGCTATTATTACTTTGTTGACGCATTATTCTAATTAAGCACCGATTACTTTCAAAGTCTATTGCATTTAACCATTTAGTAATAGAAGCAAATTTAAATGTATGCTAACAAACAATTTGACTTTAACGAGTAAATTGACAGCGTTAGCTGCCATGCACTTCTATCTGGATGATTACATTGAGGATGATATTGTAAGAGAAATATGGCTTGCTCAATCTATATAAAAGTAAAAAAAACAAAAAAACTAGAATTTAAATACAAATATAGGATAGATAAAATAACAAATAGAGAGCTGATAAAAAAATATTTAGTTAAAATGTTCAGTGAAATACGCGGGCGTTTATTATTGATGGGAAGAGTAATGTCATAATCAGGAAGACGCTTGAGCAGTGTATTAGGATTATTAGGAATATTATTATAAAAATTAGTTGCGAGTTTATGAATAAAATTTTTAATTGAAGGAATTCCCAGAGCAGAGAGAATATCTTTATTTCTGACAAACCACGGTGCATCAACTGCCATGCGTAATACTTTATTTTCAAGAGTTTGAATATCTTTGATTCTAGACTTGCAAGCGGATCCCCATATTGGACTGGCATATGTTATAATGGGACGCATGTAGACCATATAGATAAGAATTTTAGTATCAATGTTGGTATGACTATTGCGAGAGATAAAAGGGTAGAGTTTTTTTTAACAGCCAAATTGAATTTATTTTTGATATAATTGACGTGAGAATAATAGGTAAGATGCTTGTCAAGTATGACTCCAAGGTATTTTGCTTCATTTGACCAAGCTATAGGAGTGCTAAAAATAGTAATATTAGGAATATTAGGACGTTTCCAAGTATAGAGAACAGCTTCAGTTTTAGTAACGTTGAGTTTGATACGCCAGTTAGTTAGCCAATATTCAAGATAAATATATTTTTTAAGTATAGAAGCAATATAATTGATACAATTGATATAATTGATTTTATTTTGAACAAGAATAGCAGTATCATCAGCGAAAAGACAGAGAGAAATGTTAGGTTTGAGGAATGTCATTCATAAAGATAGTAAAAAGATGAGGTGCAGGAACAGAGCCTTGCGGAATGCCAGCAGTCATGGGTTTAATGCTCGAGTCTGTGCGATTAACAGTGACAAGAAATTTTCGATTAGTGAGATCGATAATAAGCTTAATGAAGTGAGGAGGGAATTTGAAAAATATAAGTTTGTAGATGAGACCTTGGAGCCATACTTTGTCAAAAGCCTTTGCAATATCTAGATATACAATGCCTGTGATATATTTTTTATTAAGTCCAGTAGCTGTGGTTTCAGTAACTCTGTAAAGTTGATGAACAGTAGACATGTTTTGAATAAAACCGAATTGTTGAGGAATTATGATATGATTGCTATTGACATGATTAAGATACTCTTTAAGGATGATTTTTTCAATAATTTTGCTCAAAGTAGGAAGAAGCGAGATAGGTCGATAATTGGAGGGGTTAGCAGCATCTTTGCCCCGTTTAAGAATAGGAAGAATGCGAGCGATTTTCCAAGAGGGATAATAGGCAAGTTTGAGAATAGCATTTGTAATATTAGTAATATTAGTAATAATAAAAATGATATTGAAGGGAAGTTTCTTAAGCATTTTATTGGTGATGTTGTCAATTCCAAGTGAATTATTAACTTTAGTATGTATGATCAGCTGAATAATTTCGGAAGGATTAATAGAGTGAGAAATCACGGGATGGCAAATATTGTTAAAGGAATTAATTTTAGAATAAACTAAGTCATTAGTAATTGAGTCCTGAATATCATTATCTTTGAATTGATCTTGATAAGCAGTAGCAAGAGTTTCAGCTTTTTGCTGGTTAGTAACAGCTTTGTTATTAGCATAGTCAGGGTTAGTTAAATGGTGGATAGCAATACGTTTTTTATTGAGACTGCTTGTAGTGCGCCAGACAGAATTGTCTTCAGTAGTAAGGTTTTGTAGCTTGTAGTTCCAAGAGTCCTGTTTGAACTTTTTGATGCTATTGCGAAGTTTAGATTGCGCATTATTGTAGAGTTGTTTAGACTGCGGATCCTGAGAAAGTTGCCAATTTTTACATGTTCTATTGTGAACTGTGATAAGATTTTTAATATACGGAGGAAGAAAGTAAGTATTATGGTTAATAGGAGGTTTAGAAGACGCGTTATAAGCATTAGTAATATTAGTATTCAGATCCTCTATTATATTATCAATTTGGTCAGTAGAAATAATTTGAGTTTTAATGAATGTAGGAATAGTAGCAAGAGTGTTATTGAATTTATTCCAATTAGTATTAGTTTTAGTAGTATCAAATTGAATAGAGTAATCAATGTTAAAAGAGATGATAATAGGATTATGATCAGAGGATAATTCAGGAATAGATTGAATGTTGTGTTGAAAAAAGAAATTAGTAATAGCGAGGTCAATAATTGAAGATGAGTTTACCCCATATCTAGTAGGAGTGGAGGGAGAATAATTTCAAAACCGGAAGTATTAGCAAATTTTTTGAGTTCAATACCAGTAGTATTATTACCTTTACTGCCCCAAGATTTATTGTGCTCATTAAAATCATCAGCTAAAATAGAAGAAGTGTTGATGGAAAGAAGGGTAGTTATGTCCTGCTTGAGAAAATTAGGGTTAATGTGATTAGGAATATGAATGGAAGCAATCGTGGTATTAGGGCAGTTAGTAAAGTTAATAGCAATGATAGTGGCATGGATAGCATTAAGATTAGGAGTAGGTAGTTCATTGTGAGGAATAGTATTTTTGATAAGAATAGCTGTTCCACCTGACACAGGAACTTGAGGCCCATCATTACGATAGAGATTATAACCTTGTATATGCAAATTTTGAGATGAGTTTCGTGCAGGAGAACAATATCCGGTTGATGATTGATAAGAAAGTGATGAAATTCAGTAGTCTTATTATAAAGTCCACATGCTTTCCAGTAACAAATTATAAGTCCATTATGAGAATTAGACATTGGTGTTCAGCGTAGGCAGATTAGCTAGACCATTGAGGAGTAAATAAAGTTTGTCAGCTGTGTTGTTAGTTTTTTGGAGTTGATTATATAGATTATCAATGTTATTGTTGCCTGCAAAAATGTTAATAAACTCTTTAAGGATAAATATTATTTTAAAATATCATGAGGTATAATTTCGTCAAAATTTTGAATTACTGTAGGAAAGTTAGATTGACTTTGTATAATGGCAGAATTTTGAATAGAATTATAATTTTTTCCAGTAACAATGTTGGCAAAAGAAACTTTTTCATTGATTTTGGTAGAGGTAAAAGTATTTCTAGGTTTGATGGAATTTTCAGTAATGGCACTTTTTACTTGAGGATATTTGCGACAACCTTTCCCCGCCGCGGTGTGCCCGAGTTCACTACAGTTGATGCATTGTGGATTCTCAACTTTTTCCTTGATGTGGCATTCTTTAGTTAGATGGTCACTACCACATTTAAGACATCTGGGAGAAGTATGAGAATTATCTGAAGAAGTGTGAAAAAAATTGCATTGAAAGCACTGAGTAGGCCCCGGTTTTCTATTATATTTTTCGATCTTAATAGAGAGATATTGTAATTTAGTTACGGAGAAGATTTTTTAATTTTCATTATTGTGGGGTAAAGCTATTTGCCAAACAGCAATGGGAACTTTTGTTTTGAGATTATGAAATTCAATAATTTTGTCTATATTACAGCCTTTTTCGTTTAGTTTTTCTTTAATTTCAACCACAGTAGTTGTTTTAGGTAAACCCTTTAGCACTGCCTTGAGTGGTCTTTTACTTTTGGGTGTTATTACGAAGTAGTCGAATTTATTAGTTTGAAGCCTGGTGGTAATTTTACGATGATTTTCTTCATTGTGAGGGTATATTTTGATCAGCTCTCCCGATAAGTTGATTTTGATTGAATCAGCATTAATACTATTATGAATTATTTTCAGTTGCTCTTTAACTTTATCAGATTACCTGACTATAATAGAAGGGATTTTATGAATGATCGTAGTGCTATTATTGTTATCATTTACATTTTCATTATTTTTAGTATTTTTTTCAAGAATTTCGAATTTATTGCCAGTATTAACAGAGCTATTAGAAACGTAGGTTACATTATTCTTAGCAGTATGCCTTTTAGAAGGCTGAACGAAATCATCCTGACTATCAACATTAGATCTTTTGATATTTTTAGTATGAAATTTACAATTAATTACTGAGCAAGAACCATAATCTCTTACCTGTTTTTCACTGAGCAGTAATAGCCGTTAGGAGCCCTTGCAGCTTTTTGGAGCACATAGCATTGTAAGCATCATCTTTCGGGAGTATTTTAACAACAGATTGATAGGTTTCCTTCATTTGAAGAAAGAGTCTTCTATGATTTTCAAGTTGCTCTGTCGAGTGTCTGAGACCTTCACAGTTTATGCGTGCTTGTTGCTCTTCTTTGGTGATATTGTCAGACTTGGTTTGCTTCAGGTGGTCCTGAAAAGGACACACGTATGTAGTGTCCATAAGTTCCGGGTTGCTCGGCAGTCGAGTAATACTTCCCGAAGGGAGTAATCAATCGTCGCTTCACACTCCACACAATCCATCTATCGCCTCTGATCTATATCAGAATCGCATCCAATTTCAAGAACTCAAGTAAATAGCCCAAATCAAAAACCAGAATTTTTTATCTTAGTCACTATCCAAGCTCAAATTCTCAATGATCAAGCTAAGCATACTTGATTTACATATCAATTTATACATCCGTGCCAGACGTCACGACCCATTACATGCCTTCAGCATATGACGTCGGATCCGAACGCAAAACGAAAGAGAGATATTTGTATGATTCCCAATAATTTGGGCAACAAAAGACACATAACCCACAATATGTCGCCGCCTTCTGGTTAGCAGACAATCAAATCCTACATGTCTATTATTATTTATTTTTGCATAAAACGCTCACTTCTCATTGAGCGCTGATTAGCAAAAAATAGATAAACAAATGAAAAGCCTTCTGAGAGAATTCTTGAAAACGTCTTGCGCTGGAGGGGAAAAAAAAGTTTCTGTTCCTTCAAATCGTTAGCCAATAACTTCGCGATGCTGGCGCACGCGTTCTGATTAGATGAGAAGTTCTTTCCTGCAACATTCATTTTCTCTTCGGAAGGGAGCGAGAATGACTGCCCAGGAGCGAAAATGCTTCACCTTTACGTGGAGCCTTGCGGATATACCTTACAGCTGGCTAAATGAATATGCATATATATCCAGTCCCATATTTGTTGCGGATACGATGGAGGGAACGAAATGGTATTTGCGGCTAGTATTCTGTAAGCGCATTTCATACGGTGTTGTCAGATCGCGAGATTGCGACCTCACGAACGACATAGAAATAGATGGTGATCTATCATTCCTCGATGCAGAGGGTTCCGTCCCTTACCACAAAGAAACTAAAAAACGTGGTCATGAAGAAAGGCCGGTGGGCAGGATCCATTGGTTTTGAGTTGTTAGAAAATGTATTTATTCTGAAAAGATCCACTTTTTTGCCCGAAGAAGCGCTGACGGTTCGATGCAGACTGTGGCGGAGCGACAGCACGACGACGGAGAGCGGAGCGCGTTCGGCTCGCTCGCGTATAGCTGTGGAAGCGAGATCCTTCGTGTGGCGCATTGGACACTTCAGCACTCTACGAGGACCCCGAACAATCGCTCGCACTATAAAGTCATCGATTTCCAATGAACCACTGGTAACACTGAAGTTTTCTTTAACAGCTGATAGACAGCAGCTGAGTTTTGAATTCCCTCAACTGAATGAAATCACACCCATCTCCACAGCGCAATTTTCTATTTCAGACGCGACAGGAAATCAAAAGAAATGCTTCGAGGAGAAACTGTGGTCTTCATTTTACGAAGACTATACCGAAGCATCAACGATAACAAAGAATGCACTCTTAGCAGAAAAAAAAAGGATATTTGCCTGACGATGTCCTCTCTCTGTTGTGCGAGTGCACATTCTACACTCCAATAGATGATCTTCCTGACGGGGATGCACACTTACAAATCAACCAGCCAGTGACTAGTTGCGCAGAAGCAGGTCCCGATGTTTCAACTCGTGTTTTGAAAGAGAACATGAAGACACTGTTGGGTAATAACGTCACCAGTGATGTGGAGTTGAAAACGGACACCGGCTCTTTTCCTGCTCACAAGAACATCGTCGGGGCCCGCTCTCCCGTGATCGCAGCCGTGTTTGTCAGCGGTATGAAGGAAAGCGCGCGAGGCGTCGTCGACATCCGAGACCTGGACGACGAGACGGTGCGACGTATGCTGCACTACATCTACACCGCCGACGTCGACGAGCTGGAATGGGAGGGCCCCCGTCGGCTGTACGCAGCGGCCGACCAATACGAGGTCCTCTCTCTGAAGGGCAGGTGTTCGTCCCACTTGAAAGCCAACCTCCGACCTGCCAATGTGTGCGAGGCGCTCGCCCTAGCCGACCTGCACCAGGACGCGGGTCTGAAGCGCGCCGCCCAAGATTTCATCCTTGGACATTCCAGGGAGGTGATGAAATCGAACGAGTGGGCGTCCTTCATGGAAACGAATCCGAAATTGGCGGCTGAGACCATGTATCTGAAATTTTGCGAGTAGATAATTTTTTATGTAAATAATAGCACAGATATATTTTGGAGAGTAGGCCTTTTTTTTCTTCTTTCTTATCCCTCTTTTGCAATTCTAATGCCTGTGTAAAATGTTTGAAAATGACAGTATTATTAATAGAATTGAAATAAAGTGTATTTAAAATCAATCCAAAAAATTTTCCATTTACATTTTAGTGGTTCATTTTGAGATACCATGCTTTTTTGTTTTTGTTCCAACGTAATTATAATTCTCTTCGTGTATTTAATTTAAATAATTCGAATATTTATTAAGTGATCATTCTCATAAGAAGTACAGTTTTCAGGCATTTCTGTATTTTTAGTAATGGGCCTGATGGTCGACGCTCTCGTACCACAGACTTCGGGTTCAAATCCCTGTGGTGCTATGGGTGTTTGTAGTGGTTAGGAATCCACCTTAAACCGTAGGTGCTGGTCTAAAATTGGGGTGCAAATGGGGTCCCTTTGTACCCGAAAAAACCGTCTTCGAGACTCGTGATTTTCCGACAGGGGTCTTTCAAACCTAATTTTAATGAGTTCGCCAATGGGATTCGTTCTCGTGTGGACGGCATGAGTAGGGATGCACTGATATGGGTTAAACTCTAGAATATATATGCATCCTCAACTACAACTGCATATTTACTTGCGTATGTATGCATATGCATTGTAAGCGAGCATGTATTCGTGGGTTTAATAGTGCATGATAATAATTAATAGAAACTATATATATACACGGCTACATACATGGAAATAAAATTTTTCAATATAGTTAGTGTATTGCTTCTCGTGTCAATTATTATAAGATGCCAAATTCATCAATACAATCAAAATTTAAATTTACGAGTGAATTGACATTTGTTTTAAGTGATTTTTTTCCCAATACAAAAGCAATTACTTTTCAACACCCATGTGGCCGAGTGCCAAAATCTACTACAACTACTTAAAAACCGAGATAGCGCTGCAATGGGTCTCGGGCCACTGCGATGTGCAGGGAATGGGTGGCATTTTCGTAGGCAGATTCTCTAACCAAGCAAGGATGCAATATGAACCAGCCAGATCGCCCTCTCACCTATAGCTTCAGCACCATTAACAGAACTGTGACCAATTACATCAATAATGCAAGAAAGCAAGCCGCCAAGAGTAAAAGGTGGAAGAACTTCAACATACCGAAGGATCTCCCTACTACTAGACCCCACCACATCACTGTGCCTAGAGCTAAGCTGCCCCTTTACAGTTTGGAAATGATGTGGGTGAGAAGAAGCCTGATTGGGCTCTGTGGCGCTCTACGGTCATATGAGACAGGGACCTGCAGCTTAAAGTGGATTCCGAACCACTACAAACATCCATGGCACCGCCGGGATTCGAACCCGATACCAGTGGTACCGAGTGCCAGAGCGCTAGTCACTCGGCCATCAGACCCCGAAGGACCTCCCTAGGAGAGTCGCGATTGCCACCTTTCGAATGGCTACGGGGCACGACTATCTACAAGAGCATCTTAACCGCATCGGGGTTGCTAACTCGCCAACCTACCCACTTTGCTCCGACTCTAACGGCACTGCAGACCACCTCCCATCTTGCAGTGCACTTGACGATGTCGACCGCGACAGAAGCTCCGAGGGGACGGCAAATCTTTACTGATTGGCACGGTAGTCGAATGGCTGAGAGACCACGGATGGGCACTGATTGAAGAAGAATACCAATGCCTAAAAATATATTGATATGTTCACAACATTAAGAAAGAGATTCCACAATGGTGCACTGTGTGTGTTTGATAGGGGAACAGCACCTTCCGGGAAGTGTTTCAAGGGTTAATGTATGCGAAATGCGTCAGAGAATTGTGTTATTTTTATTTACTCTGACATTTACAAGAAATTTGTCCAGACATAGTTTGATCTATATTTCCTTATACCTTTTTTTTCCACTTGTGGGAAACAATTTTCTTCAAGATGAAATACAGTGGGTAAAAAAAGTATTGGCAATTGCCTTAATTTATTCATATTGACAAATAAATAAAATGTTATGCAATTTTAGCTGTCGTAATTAAATACAAGACACCTTAGATGTATAAAAATAGTACAAATTTTATTTTAATTTGCATTTTCTACGATTTTTTCTTTCAAAAACGAAAATTTGCATGTCAAAAAAGTATTGGCAAAGTTTTAACTGCTATGCAAATTTGGTTACATTGAAGTCACGTGTTTCGACTGATAAGAAACTCTACCGGTATAAAGTCTGCAAAACTACTCTAAAAGTGTCTGTGCATTATTTTGCGATTACTGCAATAAAATGACTTCGAAACAGAAGGAGTTGGACGTTAGTGTTAAAAACACGATTATTAGGCTCAGAAATGAAGGTTTAACTTATCGTGCTATAGGAGTGCAGTTCAATATAAGTTTATTTACTGTCAGAAGTGTTGTAAAAAAGTTCAAGGAAACAGGATCAACGGAAAATAAGACTAGAAGTGGACGACCTCGAATATTTTCTACAAGAGAAAAAGGTGTTATTAAAAGCAACATTTAACTGCTACTGTAAAACATGGTGGAGGCAGCGTCTTAGTTTGGGGCTGTATGGCAGCTAATGGAATTGACATCCTCCATTTTATTGATGATATTGTTGTAACTGGTAATTATCCTGTTGTGTGAGGGTAAGGGGTATTTCCTTTATTTTTTGTATGAATCCAGGAATGGTAGATAACCCATCCCGGTCACACGGTCAGGTCCAAAAGAACCGGTCGGTTTGGTGGGATCCATCCCTTTTTTGGAGTTTTTGCGGGCAGAAAGGAAGACCCGTTGAAAGCAGAGCGAACGATCTACGATAGTGCGTGAGCCTGGTGCACAATTTTTGCTGCGGGAATGGCTCCAGGGATAATTTGTAATGGAGAGTTATGTCCATCTTTGGAATTGTCGGTGAGCATTTTTTTTTTTTGGTAAAAAGGATATGAGGCTACTGGTACCCCACTGCCCACACACTCAAAAGAATATTTTCGATTGAGGTATGCGTGCGAAATATTATGAATACTTCTCTGAAAACATTTCTCTATAAACATTCTCTATAAAACTTTTATTATTTTATTTATTCTGCCAAATATTAAAAATCCTAAATTTTATTGTAATAGTATTTATTCGTATTCATTAAAGGGTAAAAGTAAATTAGTTGTTTGTCCTAGTATTTATTTTAATTGCTTTTTATTAATGTTAATTCATTTGGCCGTCCTACGAGTATACGTAGACCAACGGCCCCATTTCTATGTCGGTATATTAACAGATATTATGACAGCACGTACATACATTGATATTTCGCACCATAACTTAAAAATCAGTGCGCAAAATCTTGGCTTAGGAACATCATTCGTTTTTCAACAAGACAATGACCCCAAGCATACAGCTAATCTCACCCGAGAATGGCTACTGTACAATGTTCCTCGCCAATTAAAAACCCCACCTCAATCGCCTGACATCAATCCAATTGAGAATTTATGGCACCTGCTGGATCTAGAAATCAAGAAAAATAAAATTTCAAGTAAAGACGACCTCAAACGTTTATTCTTGCAAGAGTGGCACAAAATTCCCAACAGTACAACAAAGACCTTAGTTTCCTCTATGAGAAATAGATTACAAGCTGTTATAGATACAGAAGGTATGCATACAAAGTACTAAACATATACTGATTTTGTTTTCGCTCATAATTTTGTCAATTTCATAATTTTGCCAATACTTTTTTTAACATGTAAATTTCGGATTTTCTCGTAGATTCTGACTAAAAAAATATTTAAATGAAAATTTCGTTGTATTTGTTTGTCTTTTCTCCTTCTGTAATCGCTATGTTAAAATAAAATTTGTAAACATACTTTGTTAGCAAATATGATCATTTATAGGTAATTGCCAATACTTTTTTAATCCACTGTATATTAAAAGCCTAAACACATCTAATAGATCGAAGTAAATCAATGAGAATCTAAAGTCTTTATTAAATGTTGGATTTACTAGCTTCATCCGCTTATAAAAATGGATGAGATGCATACAGATGAATATGCATTATATTATTATTTATTACTATGTTCAAATATGTTCTAAAAGTATGAGTTTATATAAATTTATATGATTGCAAATGATTAAGAAGATCTGGCTAAGTTTAAGCAGGTATATATTAGCAGATATTTAAGCAGATTTTAAGCAGATTGTTTATCTTACCGAATACTTATATGACGAATATTTTTAATCTAGTCAGTTTACTTAATTTTTAGAATTTTAATATATATATGTAGGATTTGATTCTATGCTAAACACCAGACGGAAGCACATCACGGACTGTGTGCTTTTCACACCAACCTTTTGTCATGTAGTGGCAGTATTGGACCTTGAACTCTGGCCCTGGAAGAAGGAAAAAACCCCGTAGTTGGGCGCGAGAGAGGAACGCGGGGAGATGGCAAAACTGCAACGCACTGCGTCAAGCATCGGTAGAAAATGGTTGTGAATGATTAATTGTTAATGTAAATATTGATGTAAATATATTCATTAAATATGTGTTGTTGAGAGAAAACCAACGTCTCGTTGATGTGTATGGAAATACACCCCTAGACATCCACGGCAAAAGTACAGCTACTGTTAGACTGGTAGAGAAGTCTAACAAAACTGTAGGTTCGGCCGGGATGCCTCAGTTGAAACCGGTGTAAATCTGCATAAATCGGGGTTTCTGCTGGGATGTGTCCATTGCAAACGCCTAACCCTTCAAAATTAGGGGCTCGGCGGGGATGAATTCGTTGGACTGTCGGAAGTAGCTAAGTTCTACAAAATTGGGGGCTCGGGCCGAGATGAATCCGCTGGACTGTTGAAATCTACAGAAATTGGCAAGCATTTTTTGTGTATCCGGCCGCCCTGGCCTATTGGATAAGTGATACAGTGAGATAAGGCCATCCTGGCCAAGATGAATCCGTTGAAATGTTGAATGGAAGCGGTTGAAGAAGCCATTTTGTTGGAAGCGTTGGAGATAGCCATCCTGGTTATAAGCGATGCAGTGAGATAAGGCCACCCTGGCCAAGATGAATCTATTGGAATGCTGAACAGGGAAGCGGTTGAAGAATCCATTTTGTTGGAAACGTTGGAGATTCTGTTTGGAGTCTTGTTTTTTTTGTGTATCCGGCCACCGTGGCCTATTGGATGAAGTGATACAGTGTGATAGCCACCCCGGCTATAAGTGATTCTGCAAAGGAGATAGCCATACCGGCTATAACAAGGCAAGCCGTATTTGTGTATCCGGCCAGATAAGACATTTATTTTACAATAACTTGTTTTCATTGCATGATGATATTTAATTTTAATTATTGCATTTTTGTTCTAATTCTATATAAGTAATTGTTTTCATTGTGTTTAAATTTAAAAGGTTATTTTAGAAAGAGAATTCTATACAGTTGCTATTTTTTGTTTGTTTTAAATACTTAATCATTATTTTTAATTTGGGATATTCTATGCATTTGAATCATATGTTTTTATATGTCTTTCTTTGATAAATTAATATTAACTAGTAAAATATCTAGAAATATTTCTGTATTTGGATGATAGAGTAGAAAGTGCTATTTGACTTAACAACTTATTGATTTAACTGATGTGTGCTTGAGTTTATGAAATGCTAATTGATTATAATTGAAATATTTTAAAATGCTTCTGTATTTAGATGAGTATTAATATTTTTGTGAAGTATTATTTATTTTGAGTTTTGTATCAAATTAAGGGTAAAGCTGATTTATTTTTATTGTTTGTTTTGGAGATATAAATTTAAAGAAAATTTAAAATGGCTTATTTAGCTAAAGGTCTAAAAGAAGACTTAAATATATTGTGTAGAGAACTAGGTATAACTACAAATCCCGATTTTAGATTTATCGATTACAAGAATGCTATTCTTAAAAGCGATGATTATGATGAGGGATTTTGTAGGGAGTTGTTAAGCACGATTATTAATGAGAGAAATGTGAAGAAAAAAGAAGACGAACGACGTCGTAAAAGTGAATTTGAGTTTAAAAAATTACAAATAATGCGCAAAAGGTCAGATTACGTGTTCGGAAACTCAAACACTGAGGTTGCGAATAGACTCCCTGATAGAGAGGAAAAACAAAACAAACACAGTGCAATATTTGATAGAATTGATGAAAATCAGGAAAAGCCGAATATTAATGCTGCCCATATCCCTTCTGCAATGTTTACAGAAAGGCACATAACAAAAGAGATTAAGTTAAATAATAGAAAGGTGGGCGCAATTGTCAAAACAGGTAGTTCCGTAAGTCTATTACGTGAAGATGTGTGTGGTGAAATACTGTATGTTTCTAATAAAGGAGTAGTTTTGGAGGGTATTGGGAATTCGTGGATTTCCACTATGGGTTCTATACAACAAGAAGTTATTATAGATGAAAATAATTTCACTTTGACATGGCATGCAGTGCCAACCGCAAAGTTACAGTTTCAGGCGGTTATAGGAGCTGATATTTTGGGTCAGGCTTCAATGAATTTCGTAAATAATAATGTGGAATTTTGTAAATACGAAACAAAGACATGTTCAAAGCAGGCATTCAAATTAAATTTGGGCAATGAGGTTAAACTGAGTCACACTAGTGACACGCTGGTAAAAAATAAACCCACAGATCCTATTTCTTCGTGTAATTCAGTTGTAACTGAAACCATTGATACATCTAGGACAGGGGTCGGCAACCTGCGGCTCTTTGGATGTGAAACTGCGGCTCTTTAGCTCCATACGCAAATATTATTTATTTTATCAAAAAAAAACATTTTAAAATCGTTCTGAATCGATTAACGAGGAATCTGAACTGTTTCGGGACTTCAAAAACAAACCAGAATTTGCCACTATCCGCTAAAACAGTGCAAGAATAGCTAAAATATCTTCAAATGTAACATATTTGCAGGTGGAAGATATTCAACTTTCTTCTGCCTTATCACTGGCTATAGATCAGTCTTGCGACATAAAAGACATGACACAAGTTGCCCTTTTTGTCAGGTATATGTCTTCCCAAGGTCCAAAAGAACTTCTAGGATTGCTACCGCTCTCGGGACAAACTAGACGGGAAGATATAGCGAATGCCGTGCAAAAATGCATTGAAGACAATAAGATCGATTTAAATAAAATCGTTTCAATAGCAACTGATGGAGCCAGAAGTATGACAGGATAAAATAAAAGGGGCAACAATGATTCTTCAGAGCAAAATAAACCACGAAATTCTTACGTTTCAATGCATAATACACCAAGAAGCGCTTTGTGCCCAAACATTTCCGAGGCCATGCATTTGGTAATCAAGATTGTTAACAGCATCTTGTCAAAAGCACTCTACCATCATCAGTTTAAAGAATTCTTAAACGAAATGGAGATTCGGTATTCCGACCTCCTTCTTCACAATAAAGTGCGATGGCTTTCCAAAGGTAAGGTGTTGAAACGTTTTGCTTTGTGCTTGAATGAAATAAATACATTCCTAAATAAAAAAGGCATTAATCACCCTGAGTTAGAGAACGGCAAATGGTTGCAAAAATTTTACTTTATGGTGGATATCACAGCGAAATTAAATTAGCTGAATCTAAAACTGCACGGAAAGGGAAACCCAGACTATGTTTTGGTAGAAGAATTGGTTTGTTTTGAAGAAAAATTAATTCTTTTGGCAGAAGATATTCAGAGCGTTATATTACTTCATTTTCAATTTCTAAAGCAATATCGTGATAAAACTAGTGCAACTGTTGACACGAGGTACTTCAGCACAGTTATAAAAAAAATTAAAGATGAATTTGCTGATAGATTTGAGCAATTCAAAACCAACAAAACCACTCTAGTATTCATAGTAAATCCTCTCAACACAAATAGTAACGAAATTCACATTGTGCCATTTGGAATTGATACTGGATCTCTAGAAATGCAATTGATCGATTTAAAAAGTAAACATTGTGGAGTGGAAAATTTACAGAGTTGAAAAGCAAGTTGGAAGAGTTGGAGGTCCAGAAATGTATGTACGTAACCCAACAAAAGTGGACAACTTTAAAAGAAATGCCGCGAGTTGAGGCACTTATATTCGACGTATGGAATAGTCTTCTAGATTGCTACAGTGAGGTGAAGAAGTTGGTATTTGGAGTGCTGACTATCTTCGGATCGACATATTCGTGCGAGCAAGCGCTCTCTTGCATGAATATAATTAAAAGTAAAGTAAGAAGCCAACTAACAAATGAAAATTTAGAGTCGTGTTTGAAATTTAATGCAACAAATTATGAGCCAAATTTATCCAAACTTTCTAAAACCATGCAAAGCCAATGCTCCCATTGAATTTGTTTGCTCAAATGTATGTTATTGTTTTTTTATTTTAAGTACAAATTACATCGTTTAGTAAAGTTTAAATTTACTACTTGAATAACCATGCAATGGCATCGATCCCATTGAATTTGTTTGTTCAATTGTTTGTTATTGAAGTACAAGTTACTGTTGTAAGTAAATGTTAAATTGTTTTAATTTTTTACTTAAATAATAAGTAATTATCTAATAATGAATAAATAGAATGATATAATGAATAAATAGACATGTTTTCTTATGAATAAATAGATTAGTTTTTTTTAATCAAAAAACTTTATTTATGCGAGTACTAACAGGTGGGTTAGTATTATTAAATTGGCGCTACTAGTATTAAATCCATATGAGTTTTAGTTAGCCCTAACCTTCAAAAGACACGTGTATAAATTTGATAGCTGTTGCACTATTAGTATGTCAGTTATAGCATTTTTAGTGAAGCAACTTTTGTTAGTTTGAAAAAATGGATAAAAAGGAATTTCGTGTGTGCTAATAAAGCATTGCTTTTTGGCGAACAAAAATTACTATTGAAGCCAAGGCTTGGCTTGATAAACATTATTAGGACTTTGCACCAGGAAAATAAACCGTAGAGAAGTGGTTTGCTAAATTTAAACGAGGCGAAATGAGCACCGAGGACGATGCTCGCAGTGGACACCCCAAAGAGGCTGTTACCGACGAAAACATCAAAAAAGTCCACAAAGCAATTTCTGATAACCGTAAAGGGAAGTTGATTGAGATAGCTGAGACCCTAAAGATATCAAAGAAACGTGTTGGACATATCGTGAATGAATATTTGGATATGCAAAAGCTTTGTTCAAAGTGGGTGCCTCGCGAGCTCACAATCGACCCAAAACAACAACCAATTGATGATTCTGAGCAGTGTTTGGAGCTGTTCAATCGTAATAAACCCGAATTTTTTGCGTCGATATGTGACAATGGACGAAACATGGCTCCATCATTTCACACCGGTGTCCAATCGACAGTCAGCCGAGTGGACTGCACGTGATGAACACTAAAAATGCTATAACTTCATTAAAAATGCTATAACTCAAAATACTAATAGTGCAACAGCTATCAAATTTATACACGTGTCTTTTGAAGGTTAGGGCTAACTAAGAATCATATGGATTTAATACTAGTAGCGCCATCTATGTGTCAGCCTACGAACCTTTCAGCCCACCTGTTATTTATTGATGGCAAGAAAAATTTTTGTGGCTCTTTAAAAACTTTGAAATTTGTAAATTGCCATTTTTGGCTCTTCCGACTCAAAAGGTTGCCGACCCCTGATCTAGGAGAATTATGTCGAAAGACGACAAAGTGTATAAGCGACCTAGAGAAGTCGTTAAATCTGAGGTCTTGAGTAGTGTTATTAAACATTTAGGATGTTCTGATCCTTATCAAGAAACCTATTTAGGAAAATTGTCTGTAGTATCTAATGGTAAAAAAATTGAAGATTTGGCGGAGAGTAAATTTGGTATTACTAGAGAAGATAAGGTAGAGCTACTTAGTTTAAAAGATAAGCATGAGTTTCCACAAAAGGAAGATGTAGTTCAGTTTCAAAGGGGAGTAGCGAAGGATGAATGCGCTGTTAACGTTAAAGCTGTCAGAGCAAAAATACACGGTATCGTTGATACAATTAAAGGTAATTTTGGATTTGTATTGTACGGAGCAGAAGAAAGGGAAAAGCTGCTATTGCCCATATCTGAGGTTAAAAATGATGTAAAAGTACAATCTGGGGATAAAGTAGAGAATAATGTTGTTCTTCGTAAACGTACTGGAAAATATGCTGCTCGTAATGTTGTGAAGATAGGTGATGGTCGAAAACACCAGCGGTATGAGGGACTGCGTCGCTCGCGTGGTGTATCAGTTGGCGGAATACCTCGTCTTACCCACATTCAACAACCTAAAGGATATGATAGATCAACGTTTTTTAAGTTGCGCGGATCCAAGTACAGAGATACAAATCATTCAAAAGAAAGATTTCGGGGTAGGAAGGGAAATTCAAAGCGTACTAGAGGCATTCGAAGACGTTTTAAGGAAGGAGAGGATAGGATCCCCCTGATCCTTTTATGCAAAATTTAGATTAAGAATTAGATTAAGCCCATACCTGATGTTAACTACTATTTCTACTAATATGATATGTTTTTGAGTCTTACTATTTTTTCTTATATGTAGTATAAGCGTTTTTGAATTTGATATTGGTATAATTTACATGTATTTCAGAATATGATATTGTTTTAATTTGCATATATTTCAGAATATGATATTGGTTTAATTTGCATGTATTTCTGAATACGATATTGGTATAATTTGTATGTATTTCAGAATATGATATTATTGGAACTTATTGCTTTTGTATGGTATATTCGAAGATTAGTTTCTGCTTTATTTGCTATTTAATTATTTGTCATTATACTTTATTAATATGATATTTGATTGATATTTTGCCATTAGTAATGTGTACTACTGATAATCATATTCTCCAATTCTTTGATTTTTGTGTGTGTTAAGTCACTGAGGTCAGTGACCTGCAGGATGGCCGATTCTGTAGGATTTGATTCTATGCTAAACACCAGATGGAAACACATCACGGACTATGTGATTTTCACACCAACCTTTTGCCATGTAGTGGCAGTATTGGACCTTGAACTCTGGCCCTGGAAGAAGGGAAAAACCCCGTAGTTGGGCGCGAGAGAGGAACGCGGGGAGATGGCAAAACTGCAACGCACTGCGTCAAGCATCGGTAGAAAATGGTTGTGAATGATTAATTGTTAATGTAAATATTGATGTAAATATATTCATTAAATATGTGTTGTTGAGAGAAAACCAACGTCTCGTTGATGTGTTTGGAAATACACCCCTAGACACCCACTGCAAAAGTACAGCCACTGTTAGACTGGTAGAGAAGTCTAACAAAACTGTAGGTTCGGCCGGGATGCATCAGTTGAAACCGGTATAAATCTACATAAATCGGGGTTTCGGCTGGGATGCGTCTTTTGCAAGCGGCTAAATCTACATATATATATATATATATATATATATATATATATATGTATATAGGAGGGTCACTCTGAAATTTTTGAGATACGGCTAAATGGTACAAGTTTAACTTACCAAAGTTTAAGGGTGTTCAAAATTGTCCCCTCCAACATCAATGCACTTTTGCAGACGATTTTTCAAAAAATTTAATGCTTCAAGCCAACCATTTCTTGGAATTAATGAAAAATATGCTTTTATAGCCTCATCAATCTCATCTGCGGAATGAAAACGGCGACCGCGTAAATTTTTCTTGAGATTAAAAAAAAGCCAAAAGTCACACATAGCAAGATCGGGGGGAACAGGGTGGATGTTCTATCACTTTGTTGTGTTTTTGTTTAAGAAATTCGACTGTCGATCTTGCCGTATGAGAAGATGCATTATCATGGTGAAGCATGAGTCCCCTTACATTCACTTCTTGAAAAATTTCTGGAAGACACTTAGTCGTGTACCAGTTAGCTGTGACTATCTTCTGTCCCTCAATCTTGATGGCTTTGGCCAGTCCCATACTTCTGAAGAAAACGGCATACATTACTTTTTTCATTGCGAAGTTGTCTTTTCACTATTGTTAGTTTGGGATCATCTTCAAAGACCCATATTTTACTTTTTTGTCGTGTTGGAATGTCAAAAAACGGTATGTAAGTTTCATCACCAGTTATGATTTTAGAAATAAGGCGGTGTCCACCATCGTTAAGTAATTTTATGGTTTCTTTGAAGTTTCTGACGAGCTCTGTTTTTTGGTGTTCTGTTAAATTATGGGAGACCCAACGAAAAACTAATTTTTTCATATGCAGGTCTTCATGAATAATACTATGTATAGCTGCGGATCCAATGTTAAGTTCCTTCTGTATGATTTGATAAGTGCATCGATTATCATCGACTAACATTTTTCGTATGGCCGGCACATTTTCTGGAACTACAGCTGATGAAGGTCTTCCTGTGTGTTCTTGAGAACTTCGACCTCTATGAAATTCTGTAAACCATCTAAATACAGTAGCACGACATGGAGCTTCGTCTCCATATGCTAGTTGTAGACGTTGAAGGCATTCTTCTTGATTTAACCTCACTTTAGAAAATCATAACCTTCACATAGAAAATCATAGCGCGATAATGATCTCGCGTCAATTCCATTTTCCTTTCTTCCAAAATCTATTCTACGACAGTTAAATTGCAATTGTTGCCACAAACTATCGTCTACGGCCATAAAAGATTTCAAATTTACAATTTAACGAATATTTTTTTCCCTGTGCTTATCGTCTGCTGCTGTCCCAAAAATTTCAGAGTTACCACATATATATCTATATAATTAATTCTTCTGTACATGTGTTTGTCACAACTCCTCCTAAACGGATGGCCCGATTTTGATGAAATTTTTTGTGTGTGTTTGAGTGGATCCCTGGATGGTTTTGATTTACAATTGGACCTGGTAGGTGGCGAAGCAATTGATATATCTTTTATATGTAATTCTTTTGTATATGTGTTCGTCACTGAACTCCTCCTAAACGACTTGACCGATTTTGATGAAATTTTTCGAGTGTTTTTGTCAAAATATGGAGAATGTTTTGTGCTATCCCCTTTGTTCTAAGTTGCCACCAGATGGTGCTGCAGTGTATCAATTTCTACACCATTCAACCACTCGCTATGAAAATTGGTAATTATATTTATTCGAATATGGAAAATAGGTTCACGCTATCCATTTTATTTTTACTTGCCACCAGATGGTGCTGCAGCATTTTTGTATCTTATATACTGTTCAAACGATATCTATGAAAATTAGTATGCACATATATTGGAACATGGAGAACATATTATATGTAATTTGCGATATGTAATTTTCTACAATGCATTCTTTTTTTTTTTTTTCGGCATGACGGGTTCTGCTAGTTTTTATATATCAAATACATAAGTATTTGATAAAATAAATGTCATACATTTGATAAAATAACCACTCGTAATACCAAGTATTTTTTAAATATAGGGAAATTTTTTTTTTCATTGCATAAGGAGAAAATATATTTCTAATTGAATTCCAATTTAATTTATTCCAATGATTTTCAGTAATTTCCAATTTGAATTCGAATAATTTCCTCATTATTCCAATTTATGCAACTTAATGAAGAAAATAGAGTTGTAAGCATTATTTATCAATAAGCGGAAAATATCATCTAATGATTACAGCGATGCTAATGCTGTCTTTTAAATTATACTCTTTATTTTTTTCTAATTTAACTTAGCATGGCAAATTTGCTGATTTAAAGTGAGGAATCAATCTCACTGCAACCGTAAAAAGTTTACATTATTACTTGCTGTATTCCTAAAATATTAAGATATTATAAGCCAAATATATTTATAGTTCAATTATTTTAAATTTATTGCGATAAAAAGTTTTATAATCAGATTAGAGTTTATAAAATTTTGATATTCACCAAAATGTGTTTATTAATTGTTGTTAACATATATTTTAATAATTTATAAAAGTGTCTGCTTTCAAAAGAAATGATCTTATCTTATTGGTATCAGTACACTACTGGTACACTATTGGTATATGTACTACTACTATGTACACTGTACCTGTACATGCCATCCAATCTCTTTTTCACTAAATGCCCAGGCGTAAAAGTATTGTTATTACTGCCAGAGGTGGTTGTTCTGGGTACTGATTTCTCAGAATCTATGCACCCAAGTTTCTTGAAAATTTAAGAACATGTTATTTCCAGTATAACATATTTGTCCAATAAATATCATTTTGTTATCTGCATTTCTTCCTGGTGCAGCAATGTTAATGGCCAGTAGTGCATAAGAAAACCATCAGTCAAATTTGACAACAGACGAGCTTTATTGCAGGTGCAATTAGAGTTTTGTACGAATGAGAACAATTTGTCACTCATATCTGATAACAGCTATTTAGTGTCATGGACTCAGGAAATTAGCGAATTTCTGTGAAATCTTCACAGGTCGAAACAATTACAGATTGAATATCAACCAATTTATGTATCATGAGTTGTTCCCTCGTGATTGGTGATCCACCATGTGCCGAGAATGTCTATTCCAATGAGAAATGAGGGAAGCTGACCTCCCCTTCTTGACGGATTGTCTTAAAAGGAGATTTTTGGGGAAGAAGAGAAAGAGTTCTGCGACGAATCGACCAGAAGTGTTTTAATACGCTTTTATTAGCTTCACCTGTATGTTTGTAACTGACTTTTTCCCCTGGAGATCTGTTTCTCCTCATATACACTAATAGCGCTGCAAAGAAACATTTACAGGCATCTTTCATTCTTTTTAATACGCTTTTATATTAGTTTCACCTGTATGTTTGTTTGTAACTGACTCTTTGGGCTCGATTTTGCCCTACTTTAAGTGATCAGATCCGTGGGACAGTGGCACAACGGACTATTCGCATTTAGCCTTTGTTTTACTCACAATTACATTATTGTAAGAACTATAGTTCCACTCCTCCGTACCGGGACCTCATTTAAATATTATAGCTTAAAATCACTAAAAAACATGCTTTTAGAGTTAATCAAACTAAAAAGTAAAAAATAAATTAATAGTTAAAAAAAACTAAAAAAAACACGCTTTTAGAGTTAATCTATCTAAAAAGTAAAAAATAATTGTTAACAGCAGAATAAAATGACTGACGAGAAAATGAATGTCACTGTTCCAAAAGCGTCGGGTGCTTTGTATGACATTTTTACACTAACTCTGCATTTCGGAATGAACTAGTGAAAAATTATAAAGATTGATATCGAGCACCCTACGCTTTTAGAATTCATTTTCTCGTCAGTCATTTTATTCTGATGTTAACAATTATTTTTTACTTTTTAGATAGATTAACTTTAAAAGCGTGTTTTTTTAATTTTTTTAAACTATTAATTTATTTTTTTCTTTCTTCTCCGAAGTGACCGAAGAGGCCGGAGTTTTCCGCCTGCTTTCAAAGTGAGTCACTTGTGGTTTCGTGAATCACGCAATGTGATAATTAAGGTCTGCCGCAGACCGGTGCATTAGATACGTTGCGGACTCGTTCCTTTAAGCTTAATTAAACTAGATTTCGCTGAAAAAAATGAAATTCTTATATTTTATATAATAGAGCCTGAATGGCCGAGTGGCTAGAGCTCTGGCGCTCGGTACCACAGGTTTCGGGTTCAAGTCCCGGCGGTGCCATGGATGTTTGTAGTGGTTCGGAATCCACTTTAAACCGTATGTCCCGGTCTAATAGGATCGTAGAGCGTTGCGGGGGCATTGTTACTCCGCGTCCGTGGCTTATTTTCAAGTGACACGCGCCCCCTGGCTAATGCAAAGTGAGTAACGTTCGTGCAGCGCTTGCCTTAAGGCATCCAAGACCAAGCTGTCTAAGTGTTTGCCAGCTGCATTAGAAAGAAAAAAAATATTTTATATAATGCCCGACTCGTGGCTCAGAGGCAACACACACAGCTGGTGCACATGAGGGCTGAGGTCCAATCCTCTAGAAGCTTTGCTGTAGACACTGTTACAAAACACGAGGAGACTCGAGGGCGTTTGGGATGTCCAGCTTCTTGCCTCTGAGTCGGACAACTTGGTGTGGAGTTTTCAGGGTTTTCTTCTTTACGATACTCAAGTGCAAGGTAGTTCCTACCTAAAATTCCTCCCGGAAGGTACTGTACTCCTTTTCCAACTATTCGGAGCAAAGTCAGACTTCTACCTACGGGTGCTCTATCACAGTAGAAGCTGTACCTCCTTCTTCGGGTTCACGGAGTTGGTCTGGATGTTGCTGTTAACCAAGTGGAATAAGAAACGACATCCATTACTGAAATGTATCCAATTCAGTGATGGATGTATTTATTAATATACATCTGGGGTCTACAAACTGTGTCACTTTAAGGAACCCTAATGAGTATAAATTTATTTTGTGGAACCGGGAATCATAAATAATAGAGTATTTATAATCTAGGTAGTGCATATAAAGAAAAACGTTTTAATATTTTTTAATAAAAGTTTTAAAAGTACTACAAAATAAAGTTAATTATGATGCGATACTACGAGTCAGATTTCTATCTACATGTACTGCTGTGACCAAAAAAGTAAGACCAATTTTTTTTTTTTTCAAAAACTCTTTATTTAATTCATCGCCTTCAAAGTAATCCCCTGCGGATACAATGAACTTAACTAACTTTTTTTTCCAATCCTCAATGCATTTTAAAAAGTCATCGCCAGGGATGGCCTTCAAAGCGCACGGCGATTCACATTGAATCTCTTCAATCGACTCAAATCGGTTTCCCAACGATCAATTTTCAATTTAAAATTCCCGGGGTTTATGGAATTAAATTTTCTTTTTCTTTTTTAGGTTGCTGGCACTGTCCTTGACATCTGTGGGAAATTTGCCGTCAAAATATTCATTAGTGTTTCAGTTACGCTTGGCTTTGTGAGACGCTAAAACTGATTCCGGCGATTTTTGAAATGTCTGAATGAATTGAGCAAAGAACTTGCATGAAATTCTGTTTGCTTAAACGTATAGAATGTTTCAGAAGGCATTCGGTGAGCATTTTTATATTGGAAATAAATGTTTAGAAGTGGTATAAAGAGTTCAAAGAAGGCAGAGAACGCGTTGAAGACGAAGAGCGCTCTGGTCGACCCTGAACTTCAACCGACGAAGCTCACATCCAAAAAATTAAAGATTTTGTGCTTGCAAACCGTCGATTTACAATAAGCGATCTTGCTGATGACGTTAGAATTTCAAAAGGATCGGTCAATTCCATTTTGGATCTCAAACGCGGTAAATCTCGATTTTTACTGAAAACACTGAATGCGCCAGCTTTTTCGCCAAAAAGGAAACCCATATCGTTCCACAACCATCGTATTCACACCGTGTGACTTCTGGCTATTTCCTAAACTCAAAAGACCACTCCGGGGACACCGTTTTGAGTCGATTGAAGAGATTCAACGTGAATCGGCGCTCGCTTTGAAGGCTATCCCAGCCGATGACTTTTTAGCATGCATTGACTAAACCTGGATTATCTATCGACTTTAAAGGTGGGTAATTACTTCAGATGGAAATGTATATCCAAAGTTTATTTCGTCCAATAATGTAAATTTACTTTCTACATGCGCTTTTTCTTCTACAGATCGAACTTGTCATTTTTTGAAGATTGAGCAGGAAGTTGTTGCTGAGCTCACTTACTCTTTGCCTTGGTTTATGAGACCTTATCTAAGCTAAACCTTAACGATTATAAGTAAAACAATAAAGATTATTTCTGCTTGAAAATAAATATTCTTCTCACATTTTTTTATTAAAAAAAAAAAATTGCACTGAAATTTGAAATCATAGATATCAAGTAGTCCGTCGAAAAAGATATCATTTGAATATGAAGATTCATAATTTATGTATCTTGATTTGTGATGTAATTTCTATTCATGTCTGAACATTATTGCACGATATCTAATCGTTATTTTATTATTTAATCTTTAGCTGATTTATCTTTAATTTGCTGATTTATTTTAATCTTTATGCGTATGATGACAGAAGCTTCTGAAATTTGTCAGTAAAACAATACTATCACTACATTGTAAAAAATGGGTAACTTGTGTGAAAGTATATTGGTAAGTATTTTTGATTTTAAATGAATGTTATTTGAATTATATTTTTTTATAAATTTTAAAAGATTAAAATGAAAAAAAAAAAAATGTTTTGAAATCAGTTTCTTCAAAAATTTGCAATAAATGGTAAGGATTTTTTTTTCCAGCACTTATTCCTTAATAAGGCTATCCTCAGCATTTTATAATTAATTTCTTTTGGTTTTTTTTTCTGTTACGCTTTTTGTTTTTATGTGTATTATATAGCTCGGATCTTGAGCAATTTATAGCTTTCTCTCTCCATAAATATATATAAATATATATATACAGTGGGTAAAAAAAGTATTGGCAATTGCCTTAATTTATTCATATTGACAAATAAATAAAATGTTATGCAATTTTAGCTGTCGTAATTAAATACAAGACACCTTAGATGTATAAAAATAGTACAAATTTTATTTTAATTTGCATTTTCTACGATTTTTTCTTTCAAAAACGAAAATTCGCATGTCAAAAAAGTATTGGCAAAGTTTTAACTGCTATGCAAATTTTGTTACATTGAAGTCACGTGTTTCGACTGATAAGAAACTCTACCGGTATAAAGTCTGCAAAACTACTCTAAAAGTGTCTATGCATTATTTTGCGATTACTGCAATAAAATGACTTCGAAACAGAAGGAGTTGGACGTTAGTGTTAAAAACACGATTATTAGGCTCAGAAATGAAGGTTTAACTTATCGTGCTGTAGGAGTGCAGTTCAATATAAGTTTATTTACTGTCAGAAGTGTTGTAAAAAAGTTCAAGGAAACAGGATCAACGGAAAATAAGACTAGAAGTGGACGACCTCGAATATTTTCTGCAAGAGAAGAACGTGTCATTATTAACAAGGTTAAGAAAAATCCTAAAATAAGTGCACCCCAGATAGTTAGAGATGTTGCTTTCACTTCGCAAAAGACTTTCAGCGTACAGACTGTACGGAATGTTTTACACGAGAGAAGTTATTATGGAAGGGCAGCTAGAAAGAAATCATTCATCTCGGAAATAAATTGGAGAAAGATGTTAGATTTTGCAAAATTCCACGTTGATTTATCTGAAGAGTTTTGGAACACAGTTATTTTTTCCGACGAATCAAAGTTTAACATTTTCGGCAGTGATGGACGACGATATGTGTGAAGGAGGCCAAATACTGAATTGGAAAAGCAACATTTAACTGCTACTGTAAAACATGGTGGAGGCAGCGTCTTAGTTTGGGGCTGTATGGCAGCTAATGGAATTGGCAACCTGCATTTTATTGATGGTATTATGACAGCAGGTACATACATTGACAATCGTGGCTTGGGAACATCATTCGTTTTTCAACAAGACAATGACCCCAAGCATACAGCGAATCTCACCCGTGGATGGCTACTTTACAATGCTGCTCGCCAATTAAAACCCCCACCTCAATCGCCTGACATCAATCCAATTGAAAATTTATGGCACTTGCTGGATCTAGAAATCAAGAAACATAAAATTTCAAGTAAAGACGACCTCAAACGTTTACTCTTGCAAAGGGTGGCACAAAATTCCCAACCGTACATTCCAACATCCATCCATCCATCCCTGCATCCATCCCTCCATCCATCCATCCGTCCATCCGTCCGTCCGTCCGTCCGTCCATCCATCCATCCACAAATTGTAAACTTGATTAACCAGATTTTTTTTAAGAGATTTAAAATATTTATATTTAAGTTTCTCATGTTTAAAAATCCCTTCGAAATAATTTTTAGAATGATCAATTCAATTACTTATTTCCTTCCAAAAAAAATCTAAGAGTTCTTTTTTTGTTTCCTGTGTACTTACCTATTAAGCCACATAACATTGGTTTTAAGACATTTTGCTTTTGAAGCGAAATAGCGTTATGATTAATAGGAGAATATTATCCAGACAATAGATGGATCCTCTGTTAGATATAAAAGAAAATTTTATTAATATTTTAGTGGTGGTGATGAATTATGTTCCTCACATTAACTATCTTAGGGATAAATTTAATAGATGCATTCGCGTACTGTTTATTTGTAGGAACTTCATAGTAAATTCATATACAAATAAACAGTGGATGTTCCAAATAAACAGTTCCAAAAATCATTGGAAAATAAAAAACTCATTTATCTTGCTTACTTGCGTCCAATACTTGCTTATACGAGTCCTATTTGGGGATCTACTGATCCGTCGAATTTCGAGATCATACAAAGACCTGAAAATAAAATCCTACGTATGATTACGCCCTGGTTTTTTCGAAATGAGGATATCAGACATGCTCTTTCCCTCCCAAGTTTTAAACAATTTGTGTATAAAACTGCAAAAAAATTTTATAATTCCATTCCAAATATTAATAATTCTGTTTTGAATGATCTGAGCAACTATGATTATGGCATTTCTGATTTCAAAAATCTCAAAATAAAAAAAAAACGCTGTTCAGAATATCATTCATTAACGTTTCGATATCCTCCTTTCCGAATGACCATGCAGTTTCTTCGCTGGGACACAATTTTCCCTCCAATCGTTTTTGTTTGTTTCTATTGTTTATTTTTTTTTATTACCTTCTTAAAAAAATATAATAATAATATAAAAAAAAATTATATATGCTTAAATTTTGTTTTATTAATTAATAAAAAATACGAATAGTTAATAAGTTGATTTTTTAAAAATAAATTTCTAATATATATATATTACTCTTTTTCTATCTAATCAATGGGCTCAAAGCTTAAGAAACTTCCCTCACTCACAAAGCAGGAGACAGAGGTTGCTAAGCAACCAAGGTTCTCCGTCAATCTGGCAAATTGTATTTTAGTGGTGCTATGCACATACGAGCCTGAACTTGCTGGAATCCGACGGACAATTCAAAACAAACTTAATCTGTCGTCACTAATAGTTGCGCCATCTATATTTAAAAACTTTCTCTACAGCTTTCGAACCCTGTCTCCCAATACTTTTCTTCTTAGCAACAGAAAATCTTGTTAAGTTCTTATCTTTGAAGTTTATTTGTTTTTATGATTAAAAAAATGTACCCGCATACTTTTTGTTTTATTTCGTGCCGGTAAAATTTACTTTACATTTACTATTTATAAACAGAAGTGCTTTTCCCATTCAAATTTAAAACACACAAAATAATATTCTGTATTATTTAATGTTTATTCAATCAGCCAATACTTTTATTGCTAACTACTAACTGATTTTTATTGCTAACTACTAACTGATTTTTATTGCTAACTACTAACTGATTTTTATTGCTAACTGATTAAAAGATATTTATTTATTTATATTTTTTTTACTGGAAAGTACTAAGTTGAACATTTAAATATCGTGGATCATTTATTGAACCAGGTAAACGGTTTTAAGAATTTTTTTTTCTTCAAATTATGATGTATTATGAAAAAGTTTTTTGTTTTGTTTGTTATTGTTGTTCTAATGCAGCTGGCAAACACTTAGACAGTTGTATGTCAATGAATGCCTCAAGGCAAGCGCTGCACCGATTTTACTCACTTAGCACTACCCAGGAGGTGCATGTAACTTGAAGATAAGTTACGGACTCGGAGTAACAATACCCCCGCAACGCCGAACATCATCATTATTGGCGCAACAGCCCCATGATGGGTCAAGTCCGTCTGTCTACTGGCAGATTCCAAGACAGAAGATATTTTCTTTTCATGGAGTAGGGTCGACATTTGATGCACGTCTATACCTCATTCTCTACTGTCACATCAGACCGGAACCTACGGTTTAAAGTTAATTCCAAACCACTACAAACATCCATGGCACCTCCTGGTCTCGAACTCGAAACCTGTGGAACGGCAGAGCGCTAGCCACTCGGCCATTCAGGCCCCATCTATGTGAAGATGGGTTTTTATATTTTATAGCAGTTAAATAAATAGGTTTCCCCCTCCTCCTCAGGTTAAATAGTTGTGAAAATTATCAGTTCAGGGTAAGGTAAAATTATTTTTATCAATTAAATTATCAGATAAAATTATTTTTTAGAATTTCTTACCATTCGTTGAGTAATAAAACTGTCTAAAAACGTTTTCATATTGATTTTACTCAATTTTTTTCCCATTTTATAATTTAATATTCATATTGTTTGAAATTCATCATGCATTACAATTTGGAAACCATTGTACCAAATTTGTTTACCACTTTACAACTAGACCACAGTTAAAATGGATAAACATTGGTAATTTATGTCCCAGCAATTTGGCATGAACCCCAATACATCTGAGAACCTTGAACCTCGCGAAGAAATCACGAGTTTAAAATCCTTATATCAATTATATTTTTTTACTGATAGGAGATTATCAGGTTTCAATTCACGTTTGCAGTTTATGTGTTAGGGGGCCATCTTAAAATTACCCCCTATCTGTTCATAATGATGGGTGGGGTATTTCATTCTTCAGTTTTGGGTTCTCTAACAAGCACAATGAAACACTGACAGTCGTATTGCTTTATTTAGTGCTTATATTTTAATTTTCAATACATCGATTGAAAATTAAATGATAAGCATTAAATAAAGCAACGTCGGTAAAAAAAATAGATCAATAAAAGTTGTTAAAATTAGCTTGCATCGCTCAAATGTTTTACACTTGCAGTGCAATAAAACACGAAATTTTCGTGTGATGTCTCAAAATGACATTTCTTGGGTTACTAGCTATACTACATGATAAATATTTTTATATAATTTATACTTGAAAATGATTTAATGAATATTTTTACTCATTTCATTTTTCTTAATGAAATGATTTGGATTTTCTATCATTTCTTAATGTACTTGCATCTATAAGTAGTTATTGTTAATTTGATACATTAAAGTGTTCCCAAATGTTCATTTAATTTGTTTCTTATTTAATGATTTTATAATAAAAACAATTGAACTGACCTAATAAATAGATAATCATGACGAATTTTCTATTAAAAGACTTCATTTAAATATCATGAAGTTTACTAATCATGTCAAAAATTTGTTGATAAATTAAGAAAAATACGAAGAAATAAATTATATTTATATTATTATATTATATTATATTATAATTATATAGCATATAAATTATATATTATAATTATATCTCTAACAAGTACAATGAAACACTGACAGTTGTATTGCTTTATTTAATGCTTATCTTCTCATTTTCAATTGCTGTATTGAAAATTAAATGATAAGCATTAAATGAAGCAACTTCGGTTAAAAAAAAAAAAAAAAAAAAAAAAAAAAATTGTTAAAATTAGCTTGCATCGCTCAAACGTTCTACACTTGCAGTGCAATGAAACACGAATTTTCGTGTGATGTCTTAAAAGTACATTGCTTGTGTTGCTAACTTGCAGAATTGAAAAAGTTATGAATAACAGTATGATAACAAAGTTTTTCGAGATATTTTACAAAATCTTATAATTATATTTTAGTCTACTTCTAGTTAATCTTATAATCTTATCTTTATCACAAAATCTCATAACTTTATTAAGTTAAATTTTTCCTAAGAAATAAAGAGTCTTTATTAGTTTTCACACTATCTATAGATCAGGGGGTGGCCAACCGGCGGCCCGGCGTGAACAATTTTCCGGGCCTTGAAATTTATAACACTTTTAGAAAATATATTTATTTTATAATGAAAAACCAATGTATTAAAAATTATATGTGAAAACCAATGTATTAAAAAATTACATTATTTGTGCATCTATATATTCAAAAATTAACTGTCGATTTAAAATAATATTCTTGAGAATATATGACAGATATTGCGTGTTTTATTGATGACTTTAAAGTTACGAGTTCGCAGAATAATTAAATTATATTCTGCGAATGCATGTTGAGTGGAGAAACAAATATCGCACTGGTAAAATAAATATTTTTTAATGATTTCCCTTTTTTTTTTTCATTTATATTTATATATTTTTTATATTTCATTTTTAGTGCTATATATTTCTTTACAATGTGCGTTTAATATCATTGTTATTATGTTATCTATGCTTACATGTAAGAATAATAGTAAACACAAACACAACAATAATAACTCATTATGTTTTAATTTTTCACTCCAAAAAAATGTCTATAGTGGGTCTAAATCTAATAGGGGGATATATAATTTTATATGCGGCCCGCGGAGTTAGGTTGCAATGTGTCCAAAGTGGTCCGCAAGATCATTTGGGTTGGCCATCCCTGCTATAGATAATAATTAATTAAACCAACAGTTATCAGTAAAAAAAATCATTCGAGAAGCAGTAAATTTTAACTTAAATTTTTCCTAATAAATTTGGAGTCTTTACTAGTTTTCATAGTATTTATAAATAATAGTTAATTAAATCAAAAGTTGCCAGTAGTAAAAAAAAAAAAAGTAATTAAGCATTATTTTATTGAAGTACGGTCCCCGAAATGGCGTCATCGTTCGAGAACCGAAACTTTTCAGCGCTTTATATTTATTTGATTTACTTCCTCCTTTGTTCAGACTGCAGTTGGACGCTGACAACGAGCTGAGAGGATTAGATAAGAGTAGAAAGTACTTAATTTTTCCCGCTTACTCAAAATGGGTAATTGCCCAGCTCCATCAATAGAAGTAAGCATTAGAAATTTTGCTACACTATATGATAAATATTTTTATATAATTTATACTTGAAAATGATTTAATGAATGTTTCTACTCATTTGATTTTTCTTAATGAAATGATTGAGATTTTCTTTCATTTCTTAATGTACTTGCATCTATAGATCCTTATTGTTAATTTGATACATTAAAGTGTTCCCAAATGTTCATTTAATTTGTTTCTTATTTGATAATTTTATAATAAAAAAAAATCAACTGATCTAATAAATAAATAATCATGACAAATTTTCTATTAAAAAAATTCTCTTAAATATCACGAAGTTTACTAATCAAAAAAAAAAAAAAAATACTGATAAAATAAGGAAAAATATGAAGAAATAAATTATATTTATATTATTATATTATAATCATATAGCATATAAATTATATATAATTTATATATTATTATAATTATGTTGTATAATTATAATATTATAACATATTTTACTAGCATATTTTTAGTATGTAAAATATAACATGGAATCTCACATGTGTGCTTATTAGCTTCAATAATTTGACATTCATAATTTTTTTTGAAAAAATTCTAAATAATTTTGAAAAAATTACCTTATAAATATTAACATGTATACCTCATATATGTTTATTTGATGCGTTCAAGTGTTCCGAAATGTTCATTTAATTTGTTTCTTATTTAATGATTTTATAACAAAAACAATTGAAATGACCTAATGAATAAATAATCATGACAAATTTTCTTTTAAAAAAACTTCTCTTAAATATCATGAAGTTTACTAATCATGTCAAAAAAATGTTGTTAAATTAAGAAAACTATGAAGAAATAATTTATATTCATATTATTATATTATAATTATATAACATATAAATTATATATTATTATAATTATATTTTACTAGCATATTTTTTGTATGTGAAATATAACATGGAATCTCACATGTGTGGTTATTAGTTCAATAATTTGACATTCATAATTTTTTTTTTGAAAAAAATTCTAAATAATTTTGAAAAAATGCCTCATAAATATTAACATATATACATATATATGTTAATTTGATACATTAAAGTGTTTCCAAATGTTCATTTAATTTGTTACTTATTTAATGATTTTATAATAAAAAAATTCATCTGACTTAATAAATAAATAATCAAGGCAAATTTTCTATTAAAAAATTCTCTTAAATATCATGAAGTTTACTAATCATGGAAAAAAAAAATTAAGAAAAATATGAAGAAATAAATTATGTTTAAATTATTACATTATGTTATAATTATATAACATATAAAATATATATTATAATTTAGATATTATTATAATTATATGTTATATAATCATAATTTTTTTCTAGAATGAAAAAAATTCAACTGACCTAATAAATAAATAATTAAGCCAAATTTTCAATTAAAATAATTCTCTAAACTATCAATTAAATTATCAAATATATAAAATGTAATGGCTTAGGTAAATCTTGGTATTGTAACGTCTCGGCCTATTCTAGACCTATAACGGCTTCAAGAAGGCCATTTTCAGGTTCATGGGAACACTTTAAATTTAATTTACAAACATATATATATATATATATATATATATATATATATATATATATATATATATATATATATATATCTATATATATATATATATATATATATATATATATATATATATATATATATATATATATATATATATATATATATATATATATATATATATATATATATATATATATATATATATATATATATATATATATATATATACATATATATACATAACTCTAATTACAAAAAATGAAAATTAAGGATATAAATTAGATATACAAGTGCAGTTCCCTCCAGTTCGAAGATTTTCAAAGTTCTTGAGTCGACGACAAATTTAAAACATTGTGGTCTGTGCCAGAATTTAACTATCACACGGCATGATTTACGAAACCACAAGGGGGTCACTTTGAAAACAGGCGGAATACTCTGGCCTATTCAGAGTTACTTTAGAAAAAAATAATAATAATAAACAGAACTTCTGGAAAACTCGTCGCAGAACTCTCTCCGCTTTCAACGAGGAAAAAAAAAACTTTTAAGACAATCCGTCAAGAAGGGTGGGGGTCAGCTTCCCTCACTTATCATTGGAGTAGACATTTCTCAACCCATTATCTATCACCAAACACGGTGGAACAACTCATAGTATATCATATTCAATCTGCAGTTGTTTCAACCTGTGAAAGTCGCACTTGATAATTTCCTCATTATACATGACACCGAATATCTGCTATCAGATTTGAGTGACAGGTATTAGTACAAAACGCTAATTGCATGTAATCATGTATCAACTACCCACAATAAAGCTCATATGCTATCAAATTTGAGTGAGGGGTTTATTATATATTTGTCAAATAGCATACATTCCTCTCTCCTGGGAATGAAATGCCAAAACTCTTCTCGTGAGAAAAAAATGGTACAGTACATTTATACAGTGTTGAATAGAAAACATTTGTAGAGGTTACTGTTTAATGTTCCCAAAAAGTTCAATAAATAAAAAACCAAACCCTGTTTTCAAAATAATAATAATAATAATAATAATAAAAAAGAAAGATTGAAATAATGAAAAACCTTACATATGAGGGGAATCTATATTTCAGGGATTTGAAATTAGAATAATTTCTCACACTACTACATATCCATCGCTTTGTTTTGTCTGTATCATGGAAATGTTTGAGGATTGGGCATAGATGGCATAGCTTACTAGGCAAATAATCCACCTGTGTGGCTTTCATCTGGTCAGAGTAAAATGTAACATTATATTTCCTGTTGCCAATGGCAAGGAATTTGCGCTTTCATTAGCAGTCTGTCTCTTTGCTTGTCTGCGGGTCTCTTTTTGTTTCTAAAGCTGCATCTAGATTTGAGCCCGTGAGCGTCCTTCACTTACTACTGTGCCCAAAAAAGTAAGACCAATTTTTTTTTTTCAAATTGCAGTTCGCTCCAGTTCGAAGATTTTCAAAGTTCACGAAAAGAATAAATGAAGAGTTTATTCTTCCAAATTTATTTCATTGCCTTCAAAGTAATCCCCTCCGGACACAATGCCCTTATGCCAACGTTTTTTTCCAATCCTCAATGCATGATAAACAACCATCGGCAGGGATGGCCTTCAAAGCGCGCCCCGTTTCCAGTTGAATCTCTTGAATCGACTCAAAACGGTGTCCCCGGAATGGTCTTTTGAGTTTAGGGAATAGCCAGAAGTCGCACGGGGCTAAATCAGGCGAATACGGTGGTTGGGAAACGATATGGGTTTCAGTTTTGGCGAAAAAATCACGAATAACCAATACAGTGTGAGCTGGCTCATTATCGTGATGCAAAAACCAAGAGTTGTCCAAGAGAGTCCAAAGTAAGACCAATTTTTTTTTCAAAAACTCTTTATTTATTCTTCCAAATTTATTTCATCGCCTTCAAAGTAAACCCCTCCGGACACAATGCACTTATGCCAACCTTTTTTCCAATCCTCAATGCATGCTAAAAAGCAGGAATGCCCTTCAAAGCGCATGGTAATTCACGTTGAATTTCTTCAGTCGACTGAAAACGGTGTCCCCGGAGTGATCTTTTGAGTTTAGGGAATAGCCAGAAGTCTCACGGTGTGAATACGATGGTTGTGGAATGATATGGGTTTCATATTTGGCGAAAAGTCAACATCAATGCAGTGTGAGCTGGAGCATTCAGTGTTTTCGGTAGCAATCGAGATTTGTCGCGTTTGAGGCTGAATTTTAATAATAATTTAAAAGAGTTTAAATTGGTAAATTATTGGTTAATTTGTGTTTTAAATTTTCAGGAAAATGAAGATGATGAAGTGATGAGAGATGAGGGAAGTGGATGGCAGTCATCTAATCGAGAAAGCTCAAAATCAAAATATCGGCAGGTATGACATAAAAGGATTCTACTCCTCACTTTTCATTTAAAATCATTAAATATTTAATTTCTTTAATGTGTCACCATTATCTTACCATTACTAGAGTAGCTAAATAAATTACATGCAAAACAAGTAATACATATAAAAAAATTTAAAGTCAATTCCTACATTTTTTTCCACTATATTGCAGAAAAGTCCGTTACAAATAAATTTGAAATTTTCCTCTTACATCTTTAGCCATCTTTTATTAGATACATGCAACTTAAATCTAAAAAAAACTAAAATTAATTACTTAAATTTAATGAATGAATTAATATTGGAAAAAACTGTATTAACATCAAGTGTCATCCATTATAAGTTCAAAAAAAATGTATTTGAACTTCAGTGGATGAAAAGTATTTTATTAACGATTGAAAACTTGAACAAGATATATATAGGGAGAGTGTGAATTAATACTAGGAATTGGAAAAAAAAAGATTCATGTTGGAAGAAATACGTAAAAGTTTCTTCGTTTGAACAACATCCATAAAAAGAATTGATAAAATTACTAAATCGCTTAAGACTTTCTTTGAAACAAAATTTTCCTAAATTGCATATTTCATACCCGATTCAAACTTTGACTTGAGATGCACATAAGTGAATAAAATCATGTAAAGAAAAAAAACTTTTATTTCTATTATCTCGATTCACATAAAAAGAAATTTAGGTAGTATGAAGGGTGCCTCTAGACAATTGGCAGCACAGTGGTCAATAGCTACAGGTGTTTCATTGTGTGCTTCATCAATTCGTAGACGTCTGCTGCAGCGTGGACTGCGCGCAAGGACTCCTTTATACAGGATCCCTCTCACGCTAAACCATCGCCGCCTGCGGCTACAATGGGCCACTCAGCATAGAGACTGGCGTGCTGATTGGCAGCATGTCGGGTTTTCTGACGAATCCCGCTTTAATTTGTGGTACCATGATGGCCGCATTCGTGTCAGACGCTATGCCGGTGAACGCCACCTTCCGGAGTGCATTATCGAACGCCACAGTGGACGAACACCCGGAGTTATGGTCTGGGGTGCCATAGCATATCATGGACGATCTGAATTGCTAAGAATTGTGGGCAATCTGAACAGCAACCGGTACATCAGTGAAGTTCTACAGCCCCAAGCTGTTCCCTTCCTTCAAAGCTTGCCAGGCGCTATATTTCAACAGGACAATGCCCGCCCTCATATCGCTAGGATTGTTCAATCCTTCTTTGCAATGCGGCAGGTACAGCTCCTTCCTTTTCCTGCGTATTCCCCGGATATGTCGCCGACTGAACATGTGTGGGATTTCGTTGGTCGGCGTCTCGCTCGTGATCCTCGTCCTGTTGCTTCTGCAGACGAACTTTGGGTGCGCATACAAACAATATGGAATGCTCTTCCTCAGGCAGACATTCAAAATTTGCTTGACTCCATACTACGTCGTGTAGCAGCACTTATTGCGGCGCGTGGTGGCTACACAAAATACTGATTCCGATCTCTTGTTATTGTTTGTTTGCTTTGAACATTTAATCATTTATTTGTACCACTACCACTCAACTGTGTATTAAATTTCATTCAATTATGACGATTCCTTCATGGTGTTGCAATTTTCACAAACATGAGTTTAGTATAAAAAGAAAAAAAAACTCCTTTTCTTAAAGCTGTTTCAAATGTTAAAAAGTTGTTCACGGTTGTTTGTGGGTTTAAAAATGTATATAGACATTCGTGAAACAGAAGAAAAAAAATGTATTCAATTTTTTTTTATTATTATTAATATAGAATCAAAAAACATTTTCTGCCATTTTTGCAGAATAAACATGTTGCTGTAAGGCCTGATCAGTTATGGCCGGATGGAATCGTCCCTTATAAAATGGATCATGCACTTGGTAAATTACTTTTATTTCAATGAAGTTTTTCACTTTTTCTTCATGATAATTATCACAATTTTTTAGTATAAAAATATTCATTTATTATTTTTTTGCCATCCATTCTGATTTCGAAGAAAATTATTATACAGTAGAAACTCTTTAAGTCGAAAACCTCCACAACTCGAAATTTTTTTTTGTCCCCTTCCCTTCAAGTCCCAAAACCTCCATTACTCGAAATTTCAATCCTCTATAAGTCGAAATAATGAGTCAATCCCCACAAGCCGTTTTGGTATATATTATCCCTCCGTAACTCGAAAAAAAAATTGGTGCTCTGTATCTCGAACATTAGCAATGTTTGATTTTACAATCTTTTTTACAACCTTTACAGCTCGATCATTTGAAACTAATTACCTTTATAGCTCGAAGAAAAATAAATCACCGACTTTAAGGATTTGCCGACAATGCACGTCATTGTTTCCTAGAAAACAATGTATGAATATATAGTAAATAGATAACCAATTCTATGAAATAGCGACTCGGAAGAAAAATAATTTCCTGCTCTTTATAGCTTAGATAATGCTATAGATACAGAACGATCAAATTGTCTAAAGCACACACACACAAAAAAAATAAATAAAAAAAAAATATATATATAAAAAATAATAATAATAAAATAAATAATAATAACTGACTTCTTTATTACATAACATTTTTAATTTTAAGGTTGTTTCGGAATTATTTTGATTTTTTATTGTAGTACATAATATAACTTTTAAGTTGCAAATAAACATGCTTATTACCTCTGTGACTTGAATATTTATTTATTTTACCTCTCTAACTCAAAATAAGTTAGAAAGAATCTAGAGCTCTACAAGTCGAATATCTCCTTACAAAATGCGCGTAAGTCGAAATCCTCCATAAGTCCGAAACTCTATAATTCAAATTATTTGGCGTCTCCCTTGAAGTTCGACTTACAGAAGTTCTACTGTATCTAATAAATTATGAAATATTTTTAGATGTAATTAATGTAATAGCTTACAGTTTATTTACAAATTCTTCTCTTTTTAAGTATCTAAATAATTTCTTTAATACCTTATTGCATCCTCATGTAGATTATAATCAAAGTACAATCAAAAGAGCCATGAAAACAATTGAAAAATATTCCCGTATTCGATTCATTGAAAGAACTCATGAAGATCCATTTTTGAAGATCACTCAAGCAAATGGGTAAGAAAAGTTAAATTGCATTTATTTCTTCTTGGAAACTTTTCTTGTGTTAATATCATAAATAATTAATAGTATTTAATATCATAAATAACGACTTAAATGAAAAAGTATCTTTGTCCAGAAGCATCACTTTTTTGCTATAAATTCAGTTAAAAGAAACCAAATCGCTAAGAAAGAGTGATTTGAATGGGATAGAACTCGTATTTAACCTTTTATCCCATTCAAATCATGGAATGGAACACCGTACCTCTAGAAACGCCTAAAAATTGGAATATTTCGGTTACACTTGCTCCAGCTAGACGGGCTCCTACAATTTGGCCTTGCAGAACTTCAATAAAACTACTACATATTACCAGAATATATAAATTTCTATTAAAAAAAAATGGTAACTATCATTATGTTTATAAATTTATATGTTATACACATAATCTTTTGTTTATGTGTTCCATTTACATTTTGGGCAAGTTTTCTTTTGTCTACCTTGCTGCTGTTCATGCATTGTATTTGCTCCTCTTCTAAAATTTCTCCAAGTTAGCAGCTCTCGGCTGCATGCCAAACCATCAATGTCATCAAAGCACAAGAAAGGAATCGCCAATATAAAGAACAGTTTCCTTTTTCTACTTTGCTGTTTCGTGCACTGTATATTTTTCCTCATCTGAAGTGTGTCCAGGATAGTAGCCTGCGGCTGCCACCATGCTAAATCATCAGCATCACCAATGCTGAAGAAAGAAATCGCCACCACAAAGAACAATTTTCTCTTTCTACTTCGCTGCTTTCTCATGCACTGTATATATCTCCTCATTTGATGTTTTTCTCTGATAGAGGCTTTCTGCTATCTTGTAGCCAAGGAGCTTCGTTAAATACAAATTTGTTTGTTGTATCATTATGTTTCAATGCTTAGGAAGTGCATTCAAAAATGTCGCTTTTATTCACAGGTGTTTCCATTATTTTGATAACCCCTTGTAATCACGACGTTTACGAAATATTCATGATTGCACATTTATCACTGCATCGAGAATTCTTTCTTTAATTTTGAAATTGTTCTTAATGTGGAGTTTAGTAACTGAAATTTTTTTGCTAACTGACAAATTTTCAATCTGTTATAAAAATCCTTGATAATGTAAAATTTACATTCGGGAAATAATCACTTTCTAGTTCTTACTAGCACGTAGGATAATGAAATTTATTTCCATGAGCGACATATACACTCAAGGGCCAAAACATTATGACCACCTGTCAATAACGAGTAGGCCCACAGCCTTTCCCATCACACACAGAAGTAAGTGAAAGAATGATTCTTCAGACTCTCCAGCAGCAGTTAAATATCACTTCCACCTGATCACGTGCCTTCCATGTCATCCAGGCGAGTTCATTGCAAAATGTATGGGTGGTCATAATGTTTTGGCTCTTGAGTGTACATGGTGGTTATAATTAAAGTGACCCTATTCAGATCCCTGTAGAACCCGTTCTACCAAATGGATTTTGATAAAACTTGGTATATACGGTATATGGATCATGGGGAAAAGATTTTTGCAATACAAAAAATAGTTCATATTTTGACCACCAGGGGGAATTGAGGCCCCTAAAGAAGAACGAAAAATTTGCCAGAACCATTAAAATTTATTGAATATGCTCAACGTGTGCACCATTGAATAAATTATGTGTTGAAAGACAATTATAGTGTGTTCAATGGTAGAGCGAAGAAACTCTTGAGGGATTTCAGCGACATGGCGTGTAATGCTAGATTTTAACTCAGGTAAAGTCCTAATTCCTCTTCCATAAACACGATCTTTTAGGAATCCCCACAACCAGAATTAAGTCAGGTGAACGAGGAGGCCAGGCTTCCGGAAGACTTCTAGATATTACACGATTCTCGTCAAAGTTAGAAAGAAGTAGTTCTTTGACTTGCTGCCCAAATGTGAGGAGTTGCTCCATCTTGCATAAAGACAGTGATCTGCAAACATTGCAGTTCCTGTAAAGCAGGAATGGCCTGTTGTCGTCAAGAGAGTTCACTTGTACCGAGCACTTATCAGTCAGTCAGTCTTTACAGTTTATCGGAGTACCTTGTGCCCAGGGGGCTTTAAACTCCTATCTGGTCAAAATGAGTACATGGCGATGAGTAGGAGAAACATGGTTGTCAAAAAACAGGAAATAAGTAGTTAAGGAAAATGTCCCCAAATTCAAAATTTTAAGAAGAAAATGAATAATATAAAACAGTAAAATAGCAAATTAAAAAGAGATTCCACTGGAGGATAGGGTAGCCGCTGCTAGAAATGATGACGAAAGGACGAGTTCATCTAGGAACTTCGTAAATTGTAAAGAACCGCCCTGGGGCGTTTAGCATTATCCGGCAGAGTAAAATGGTATCTCTTGTACCGAGCACTCATAACAAAGCACGTTTTAGGGCCTTGAGGAGTGGGAGTTAAAAAAAAAAAAAAAAAAAGAAGGTCCGAGGATAAAATCAGCTGTAAATCCACACCATGCAGTCACGTAATCAGAATGCAATGGTTGTTGATACAGGACATTAGGACGTGAAGCACACCATATGCGACAATTCATAGCTCCATCTAAAGAAAAGCATCTCCTCACATAGGGCGCCAAGTCAAAGAATTGCTGCGTGCTCACTTTGTCGAGAATCGTGTAATATCCTCCTCGTTCACCCGACTTAAATCTCTATGATTTCTGGTTGTGGGGATTCCTAAAAGATCATGCTCATGGAAGAGAAATTAGGACTTTACCCGAGTTGAAATCTAGCATAGCATTACACGCCATGTTGCTAAAATCCCTCAAGAGTTTCTTCGCTCTACCATTGAGCACACTATAATGCGTTTTCAACACATTATAGTGAGGAATGTTGAGGAAATGGAAAATTATGTTGAGGAAAGAGGAAAATCCATGCAGAATGACGAATAATTTATCTTCTTTGGTGGTGGCAGCTTGAAGGTTATTGATCATGGTTTGGATGCCGCCTGAGGAAAAGAGTTGAGCAAATTCTTTAAGAATGGATAGTAGTTGATAGATTTCAGTATTATTATTAGAAGGAAAGGGAGCTGGAGTGTTTTGGTTAGGAATTTGAGAGGAAGTGTTTTGAGGGGTGATGTTACTTGGCACAATATTGGCGAAGGAGATGTTAGAGGATCATCCTCGTTTTTCAGATATAATGCTTATCACCTTACTGTGATAAGCATTATATCGGAAAAACATTGCTGGGGACATGTTTATGATGAAAAACATCATAAACATGTAAAGACAGCTGGCGGTAATGTTACACATAAAAAAAAGCTGAACCGTTTTAAGTCGGGGTATTATTACTTTTATAAATTATTTCTAGTGCTTATGTACTTGATCTTACAGGTGTTTCTTTAGCAAAGGCAATATTGATCGGCCAAGACTTTCTCTCGGCATCGGATGCGAGAGTTTTGGTACTGTTCTTCATGAATTACTCCATGCTATTGGATTTCACCACGAACATAAAAGACCAGATAGAGATAATTACGTTAGAATTCATTGGAATAATATCCAAAAAGGTAAGACTGGAAGTACATTTAGTTTCAGATATCAGAACAAAAGTAAAATATTTTCAAAAATGACTTAAATATCGTTTTCTGTGTAGGAAAAAAGGTGTAAATTTTATATCAGAAACAAGATTCACTTGACAGGTCATAATAAAATAATTGGTTTTTTTTACTTTTTATATACTTTTTTTTTGCTAATATGAATATTTTTTTGTTACAAGATGCAAAAGCAATGACAAGTGAATTATTTCATAAACAAATGATGCAAAATGACTTTGTACTTAGGTACAATCATGCATTATTTTTGCATTTTTATTCTTATTGTGCCCAAAAAGTAAGACCAATTTTCAATTTAAAATTCTATGGGCTTATGGAATTTCAATGTTTTTTCTTTTTTAGGTTGCTGGCACTGTCCTTGACATCTGAGTGAAATTTGACGTCGAAATATTCATTAGTGCTTGAGTTACGCTTGGCTTTATGAGACGCTAAAACTGATTCCGGCAATTATTGAAATGTCTGAATTCATTGAGCAAAGAACTTGCATTACATTTTGTTTGTGGAAACATATAAAATGTTGCAGAAGGCATTCAATGAGCATTCCTATATTGGAAAGAAATGTTTAGAAGTGGTATAAACAGTTCAAAGAAGGCAGAGAATGCCTTGAAGACGAAGAGCCCTCTCGTCGAGTATCAACCTCAACCGACGAAGCTCCTGTCCAAAAGATTTAGTGCTTGCAAACCGGAGATTTACAATAGAGACTTTGCTGATGATGCTGGAATTTCAAAAGGATTGGTCAATTCCATTTTGGGCTTCAAACGCGTCAAATCTCGATTGGTACCGAAAACATTGAATGCGCCAGCTCGCACTGCATTAATCCGTCGTGACATTTTTGCCAAAAATGAAACCCATATCGTTCCACAACCACCGTATTCACACAGTGCGACTTCTGGTTATTCCTTAAACTCAAAAGACCACTCGGGGGACACCGTTTTGAGTCGATTGAAGATATTCAATGTGAATCGCCGCTCGCTTTGAAGGCCATCCCTGCCGATTGACTTTTTAGCATGCATTGAGGATTGGAAAAAAAGTTCCATAAGTGCATTGTGTTCGGAGGGGATTACTTTGAAGGCGATGAAATAAATTTGGAAGAATAAATAAAGAGTTTTTGAAAAAAAAAAATATTAGGTGTTACCTTTTGGGCACAGTAGTAAATATTTTTGCACGTTAAAGAAAAAATGATTGATATTATTCATGGTGAGATTAAAATTCCGACTTTTGTGGTGTCTGCTATACTCCCACGATTTCAAAACTCTAATGTCTAGTTAGTCACTTAGCTTAAAGTAACAAAAAAATAAATGATTTTTGTCATTAATTATTTTGGATGAATTAAAAAAAAATTTTTAAATAATTTTTAAAGCCGCCAGAATGTGCATGATTTTCTCGCCAAAACAAATAGGAATGTTGACAATGATAGAGGCATAAAAATTCGACATGCAGAATACTACAGTAACAAACTTTAATATCACTAGGGTAAAAAATAAAATAAATTGTAGTTTAAAAAAACTAAAAAACACGATTTTAGAGTGAATAAAACTAAAAAGTAATAAATAATTGTTAACATAAGAATAAAATGACTGACGAGAAAATGAATGTCACTGTTCTAAAAGCGCGGGGTGCTCGATATCAATCGTTATAATTTGTCACTAGTTTCATTCCGAAATGCAGAGTTAGTTTAAAAATGTCATACAAAGTACCCCACGCTTTTAGAACAGTGATATTCATTTTCTCATCAGTAATTTTATTCTTATGTTAACAATTATTTATTACTTTTTAGTTTGATTCACTCTAAAAGCGTGTTTTTTTAAACTATAATTTTTTTTTTTTACTTTTTAGTTTGATTAACTCCAAAAGCGTGTTTTTAAACTATAATAGTTAAATGAGACCCCGGTACGGAGGACTGGAACTATAGTTCTTACAATAATTTAATTGTGAGTGAAACAAAGGCTAAATGCGAATATGTCGAGCCAGCCAGGATTCGAACATGGAATAGCCTGATCCGTAGTCAGGCACGTTATCCGTTGTGCCACTGTCCCACGTTGGTTTGAATGTCTTGGGTACTTTCATTCTACATGGGTTAAACTGCTCTTCATAAGTTAAAATAAAATCACTAATCCTGGCGATCCTGATCATGATGAGATAATAAACTTATCATATTTTATTGCCGTCGGTCCTTGATAAGCCTACAACGTTTAAATTAAATCTGATCGCTTAAAGTAGGGCAAAATCGAGTCCAAAGAGTCAGTTACAAACAAACATACATACAAACAAACAAACATGCAGGTGAAATTTATAAAAGCGTATTAAAAATGATTCTTGCATCACAGAAAATCATAATCGCGTTTTGAAGAAAGAAACTTTTAACATCGCAAAACACAAGGACATGTGTTTTGTTGTTGGGGTTGTCTTCCATCACATCCACCGTTGCACTACTTCTTCGGTGGGAATTCGCTTTGAATTTGTACCGTAAAGATTGCATCAACAAATTTTCAGAAATCCTGGTCACAGCACCAATTTTTATGTGGTGTTGTGAGGCACTTTAAATTCTTAACTCATATATGCAATAACTCGCACCTAATAATAACGCGCTATACTGGCTACCCAATGCACACATTAAATACTAAGAATTCCGCAATAACTCCTATAAAAATATTCTAAAAATCCACAATAACCCTTACCACATATAAACCAACAGGCTCGAATGCTTTCAGAGACTCACGCATGCTGGAGAAGGAAACAGATACACATGAAATAAATCAAAAGCTAACTTAATGATTAAAAAAAAAATAATATATTTATTATTATTACAATTTAAATAGTTAAAACACGTCATACAATTAATATTATATTAACACAAGTGAATTTCTAATATTCATTAATCAAATATAATATATTGTTAGCCGCTATTGCTGGCGACTAGTTGTGCCAGGATATAATACCAATCTCTCTCTCTATTTATATTAGTTTATTTACAATACTTTACACGTACAATAATTTGATACACTTGGCACTCTGTGCCTCTTCTACTATATAAATTCTATCTTATACCTAATAACCGCAAACACATAACATAGGCCCCTGACCGTATTTCTAGCTCAGACGCTCCTAGCGTTTTCCTCGTGGTCTCCGAAGATCTCACAGCAAGTACTTACCACACTGGACCACACAGTTACTGGTCACAGTCGCGACCTCTCGCGGCTATTATAATAATTAAACCTTGCAATATATATATATATATATACAATAAATCGCATTAACAATTCGTAATCAAAAAAATATGAATGTCCCTACATCTCATTATTATACTGATGTAATGTTCACCTGCCCAAACCCATTCCCTCTGCATATCCCAAAACTGCTGGCAAAGTGGGATTCCTTCCGAAATAAAGTTTTACTTTAAATAGAAAAAGCGACTCATACGTATTGGATGATGACCTCAACGGGCAGTATGGGAAACATAGGCACCATGACGAATGGAGTCCAGCAACATTGTCTAAAGCAGGACAGCAGGGTTCAACAACAAATGGGGCTCTTCCTTAAGTGTCCACAATACAAATGCTGCTGACAGAAAACCTCTGGTCCTGGCCGTTGACTCTCGCCTTTCTTCGTGTAGGGATTCGCGACAGGGTATCTTTTCTTCTTGAATTTCCATCGTTCCATTTCGGAGGCAGTTCACTGTCTTGCCTGCTCTGCTTCTTCCACTCTTCTTCCCCCATTGATTCTTCCTCTTTTTGTCACCAACACCTGTCACCAATTTTTTTGGACCACACGCCCCTTCACTCAATATTTGCTGGATTTTCCTCATAAAAATCCGTCTTTGGGCCTATAGACTTTTTGGTGGGGGATGAATGCCGGCATTTAATCAATTCACAGAGGCCTTTTTGCACATTTTGCCCAAAACACGCGTTTATCAATATATCCTCGTCTAAAAGAATCTTTTTCCGTTAAGAAGAGACATCCCATCAATAAATTACAGGAGCGCAAATAATTCTTGACCATCTGGCGCGCTTTGAAGTTTCGCATGGCTCTGTAAATTAAAACACCGCCCAGAGATACTTTCAGTCGCAGTGAAAGACCTGCTTCCTCCGAAAACTGGTCATCCCTTTGGGCAAATCGGATTCGCAGTGACTAGTGACCATCGGCTAACCAACTAGTGACCAACAAATACAACCTTCCAAGGGACGCGCATGAAGTCTAACACCACGACACATGAATTACATAATAATTACAAAAGAATTTACCTAAAATCAAAAACTATTTAAACTCTATATATACCTATATGGACACGACATTCATCCAACGCCGACACAGCTATACTCTTGCTACCGTTGAATATATCAGACCTGCGCAAATTTTCATGCAGATTCATAAACATTTAGAGGTTCGGCACTCATAAACTAAACTTTCCTACATACTTTCATGCAGTGTTCACTGTCACCCATTAAACCAACTTGTGATACATACCTGCCCTCATCAGATTGTCCAAACCTTGACATGTTCTTGGTACTGCGACTTACGTTTGAATGAAAAATCCATAAATTGCTCTTCTGGAGTTACTAGGAACGGTATAGCCTTTGTTATTTTCCAACTTTTTTGCTGGTCATGCAGAATGGCCTTTGGACCCAAATGAAAAATGCTACCAAATCATCGCCACTCTTCACATAACAGTAGTGCAATTGAAGCATTTTGTTAAAAAAATGTACAAAAATGCTAAATTGCTTTATTGTAATATAAATAAAATGTAATTTACTCATTAATGAGAAAATTAGATGAACATATTTGTCATTTTTAAAGAAATTTAAATTTTGCTTATGTGTATGGATATTTTTATTGCTCTTATTAAGTTTTTCATGTAAAAAAGCTTTATCCTTTTTAGATATAAGCTTTTTAAAAGCCAATATTTCTGTTTCAGGAAACGAATCACAATTTTGGAAGCTGAAAGAGTATGAATATATATGGTCAGATTTTCCGTTCGACTACGAGTCTATTATGCTATACGATAGTTATGCATTTTCAAAAAATGGACGAAAAACTATCGAACCAATAGATGGAGGAAACATACCTCGCTATGATAAGCTGTCCGAAATGGACAAAGAGAAGCTGTCTTTACTGTGAAAGGAAAATATATATATATATATATATATATATATATGTAAATATTTTGTTCTGTCATATTTCTTCCATTATTCTAATGTTCTGGATTTTTCACTTAATCATTATATTTAAATAATTGGATGCAACTGCTGCGATACAAAAATACATTCTTTTATAAACTGTCATTTAAAAATAGAGGTCTTCTCTTTTTTTATAATTAGCAAAATAAGATGAATAAAATGAATATGTTTTATGAAATAAAGACAATTCATTAAATTATTTGCTTGCTTGTCTAAAACTTTCTTGTCTTATTTGCCAAGTTGTACTTTGCAACAAAATTGTTAGATCATCAAAATCTCAAGCATTATTGTACAAAATGAATTACTAATTATTAATTAATTTTAAAGAAAACATATTGTTTAGTTTATATAATTGAAAGCTGCTTTAAAAAGTAATATCTCTATTTCTAATTTAAAAAGTGGTCCCTCTACTTTTAAAAGTATAGCTCTATTTGTAATTTAAAAAGTGGTACCTCTACTTTTAAAAGTATAGCTCTATTTCTAATTTAAAAAGTGGTACCTCTACTTTTAAAAGTATAGCTCTATTTCTAATTTAAAAAGTGGTACCTCTACTTTTAAAAGTATAGCTCTATTTCTAATTTAAAAAGTGGTACCTCTACATTTAAAAATATAGCTCTATTTCTAATTTAAAAAGTAGATTTATGATTTAGTGTCTAAAATAGAACTCAGTTAAATTGCTTATAAATTGTATATAAAATAAAATTATCATGCACGAACAAACGTAATTAATTTAACAAATACCTTTAGTTATATTTTGTTTTTAGAATACACGTTCAAGAAATTAGACAAAAGTACAACATTATTTGAGCTACTGAATTATTTGAACTACTGAACAATTTGAGTACAAGAAATTCAAAATTAATATTAATGACTTCATAGAAGTCATTCGAAAGGCATTTATAAACAAAATTACATAGTTTTCAAAAAATTATTTTTGATTTCTTAAAAACCCATCTTTTTTAATTTAGTGAATTTGTCTTTTAAATATTAATTTCTTTACAGTAACAAAAAAAAAAAATAAAAAAATAAAAAAAAATAATATATATATATATATAAAAAAAATTTAAAGTCAATTTCTACTTTTTTTCACTCTATTGCAAAATGTCCTTTATAAAAAATTTTCATTCATTTTTTTAAGTTTATCTGGCGCCATCTATTGGTGAATATATGCAACTTAAATCTAAAAATAAATTAAAATTAATTAATTAAATTTAATGAATGAATTAATATTTGAAGAAACTGTATTAACATCAAGTGTCATCCACTACAAGTTCATAAAAATGTATTCACAAAAAAAATGTATTTGAACTTGAATGGATGAATAAAAAAGTACTTTATGAAGGAAAAATTGAACAAGATATATATAGGGAGAATGTGAGCTAATAGAAGGAATTGAATAATGCTTTCTTTTATGAATCGTTATTTAGAAACAAAGATTTTTGATTTTTTTTATCGTCAGTAAAATGTGTTTTATGAAATAAAGACAGTTGATTTTGTTGTCTCATTTATCGGGTTATAATTTATAAAAAGGATGTCAAGGGATAATCAAAATATCAAACATAATTGTACAAAAATAAAAATAACTTCGCTAAGTATTAATTAATTTAAAATTTAATTATAGAAACTAAATCTTGTATTGTTTTTGAAGTAGGACATGACGGGTTTCAGTAAATCATCGCATATTTTTTGGTGCTGACTATCCCAGAAAAGAAAGAATGAGTGAAAAGATTTATTTTCTTCTATTTAAGATAAAAAAAATAATGATTAGTAATGAATATTTTGATTACAAACAAATATTACCAAGCCCAAAAAGTAAGACCAATTTTCAATTTAAATTTCCCGGGCATATGGTATTTCAATTTTTTTTTCTTTTTTAGATTGTTGGCACTGTCCTTGACATCTGTGAGAAATCTGACGTGAAAATATTTATTAGTGTTTGATTTGTTTATTAGTTCACTTGGTTTTGTGAGATGCTAAAACTGAATCCGGCGATTTTTTAAATGCCTCTTCAAAACGGTGTCCCCGGGTCTTTTGAGTTTAATGAATAGCCAGAAATAGCACGATGCTAAATCAGGTGATTGCGGTGGTTGTGGAACGATATGGATTTCATTTCTGGCCAAAAAGTAACGAAGAATCAATGCAGTGTGAGCGGACGCATTCAGTGTTTTCGGTACCAATCGAGATTTGACGCGTTTGAGGCCCAAAACATCTTTTAAAATGGAATTTTGAAATTGCAACATCATCAGCAAGTTCTCTAAGTGTAAATCGGCGGTTTGTAAGCACCAAATCTTTAATTTTTTGGACGTGAACTTCGTCGGTTGAGGTTGACCAGAGAACTGTTTATACCACTTCTAGACATTTCTTTCCGATATAGGAATGCTCACCGAATGCCTTCTGCAATATTCTATACATTTCCGCAAACAAAATTGAACGCAAGTTCTTGTTCAATTAATTCAGACATTTCAAAAATCGCCCGAATCAGTTTTAGCATCTCACAAAACCAAGCGTAACTCAAACACTAATGAATATTATGACGTCAAATTTCACACAGTTGTCAAGGACAGTGCCAACAACCTAAAGAAATATTGAAATAATAGAGAGTTTTTGCATACCGTATTTTGGACGTCCGTCATAGGTAATTGCGTCATGCTCATAGGAAATTGTGCATGCGTATCTGTAATAATGTTTCCTATGAGCATGCTCGCTAGGGAGAAAAAGCTAACGGACGTCCAAATTACGGTATGGAAAAACTCTCTAATATATGTACAGGAAATTTAGATTGAAAATTGGTCTTACTTTTTGGACACATTAGTATTATAGTGAGTAAAATTAAAATATACCATACATATTTAGAAAAAAATTATTTTAAATGGATATTTTATTTCATGCTGACTATATTTTATATGTAAATTTGATTTTATACATTTTGGTGATCCAAAAATAAGATCAACGTTTGAAATTAACAATTTGAGTACTAATAAAGTTGTCACTAGCATGGTATAAACATAAATAAAGCGTTTTTTCTTCCAAATATTAAGAAATTATTATCGAATAGTTCAGTTTTTGACCAACAGATCCAATTAGTTATCCAGAGTTATATAAAGAACAATTTTAACTAGCAACGTCATTCTTGAGGCAGTTGTTCTTTTTCATATTATAGGCAATTTCTATTCATGGAAAATCAATCTTTGCATATTGCTGACCTCTAAACAATTCCTACAATTAGTATTCAGTGGGAACCTTGTCCTCAATCTATCGTTTGCTCATATATGGCCATCCCGATCTCTCACCCTAGCACCTTGTGGCTGCTGGTTGTAAATGCCATAAGATTAGAAATGCTGTGAATAGTGTGGTGCCTCATCAACAAACTCTGTTGTTGAATAACGGATAGCGTATTGAATATTTATGGAATGATAGCCCCATCTGGTGGTCATAAAATGAACTCTTATAGCGTTATTTTTTTATTATTTGGAAACAATCGCTTCATTTATGTCTTAAGTATTCAAATAACATGTTTTCATCTTTATTACTATTCGAATTATTGATTTTTAAATTTTCTCCTGAATTTTGAATCACTTAGTATTATCTGTGTGCTTTCAATGTTAAGAATAACAGCAGGAGTGGACAAGACAGTTTTTTCTCTCTCCATGGAGTTCATGTGCCTGCTTTATTTTATCTATTCATCGAATGAAAGCATTTTTTTGTTGTTGTTGTTGTTTGAAGCCATTGTTTACAGGAGACCAGATATGCCATTTCAGTTTTATTACTTGTATTCAATTACTGTTTTTAAAAACGAATTACTGTTCGAAACTGTTTTAAACAAAGTATATATTTTTAAATTTTGGGTTGTCCCTATTCCGGATTGGAAATGAAGCATTTTTCTTTTAATTACCTACATATAAGAAGTATAGAATTAAAATCATATAACATGATTACTTTATAATAAATAAATAGTTTTTACTATGGTTGTTTTGATAAAAACAAGAAACTTCATAAAAGCGGATATACAAGATGATTATAATTAAAGTCCCACTTTCAAATGTTGTAAAAAAAGAACCGCTCTTCACAATGAGTTCAAATTTGAACTGAAAATACATGAAGAAGGGGGAAACGGTACGGCATCAAAAGTTACAAAGTGTATTGATAGATGGCGCTGCGAGCGGCATAAAGAAAGTTAATTTGGATATTTTGAATGGACTAGTTTTCACAACTAATTTTTCTCAATGATAAAAAAACATTTATTCATTTTTTTTCCTATTTCAATAGTCACAGCCACTTGCGGCCATGCCACCTCACTCAAGCAGATCACACACAACACTACCTTTTTTTACCGCTAGGGGGTCTGCTCACACTGGCGCAGACATACCGACCGGTTTTGATATGTTTACATTCAATTACTTTTAAAATTCGATTATTTATGAAATTCAAAAATTCTCAATGCACACAACATTCAAAAATAAAAATCAATTTTTCCCATAATATTTGCAAAACATATTTATCACACAAAAAACACACAACATTCAAAAATAAAAACCAATTTTCTTCATTAATACTAGACAACGGTACAATTTTAGTTATTGGCCTTTAATATGTATATCTTTAAAGTAACATATTTTATATATAATTTAAAATAACATATTTTATATATAATTTAAAGTAACATATTTTATATATAATTTAAAGTAACAATATTTTTATCTTTTAAAGTAACCACTCATTTAATTTTATTTTTACCAGGGAGAATGTTGATAATTCTGGCCGAATTCAATTTTAATGGGCAATAGTTATCAGGATTTTTTAACTAAAATTAAATTACTTTCCTTTATGTCTACTTTACCTTTAATAATTTATGACCATTTTTTTTTCCCAAAGATGTTGAGTCATTTTCTGAACCAATCGCCATCGATTCACAAGAATTCCAGTAAAATTAGGTTTGGGCAATAAACTAAAGACGAACCACTTGAGAAATAGGTAGGAGTTAATGCTTCAATATCATGTGGATCACTTACGCCTCAATTTGAACAGTAAGATTTAAATCCTCTTCATAGCTTAAAATTGTCTTCCTTACAATAAGTTTCAAATGATATTTAAGTGATCTGACACTAGATTCCTATAATCTTCAAAAGTGTGGAGTAGCAGGGGGATTAAAGCACCATTTAACACCATAGTTAGCAAAATAATTCACTATTTATTCTGCGCTTTTCAACCAGACTCTTAGTTGGTGTTAGCGCTTTTGGTTCAAGTTACACCTGGGATTTTTTTTTTCTAAAATGAAATTGACCGAACACAAAAGACGCTTAAACATAACGGACGCTAACATGCAACACCCATTACGTTGTGCACATACCCACATCGAGATCGATTTGCAAAAGCTAAGTGAAAGAGTGGAGAAACAAATATCGCACTAGTAACATAAATATTTTTTAATGGTTTCATTTTTTTTATTTCGTTTATATTTATATATTTCATTTTTAGTGTTATATATTTTTTTACAATGTGCGTTTAGTATTATTATTACATTATCTATGTTTACATAGGTTTAGTTTGTCGCTCTACGGTCATCTTGTGCACACTTTAGGCTAAACAGACCGGGACCTACAGTTTAACGTGGATTCCGAACCCCTTACAAACATCCATGTCACCGCCAGGATTCGAGCCTGGGATACCAAAGGCCAGAGCGCTAGCCACCAGGCCACATGTTTACATAAGAGTAATAGTGAACACAAACATAATAACTCATTATGTTTAAATTTTTCACTCCAAAAGAATGTCTATAGTGGGCCTAAATCTAATGTGGGATATAATTTTATATTCGGCCCGCGGAATTAGGTTGCATTTCCAAAATGGCCCGCAAGATCATTTGGGTTGGCCAGTGTAGACATTTATGATGCCTACGATTACAAAACAGATACTTTTGATTTGTAGCTATATACAAAAAGTGCCTAACTATCAATGTACACAGCATTGTAATGATGTATATATTCAGAAGAATCAAAGATTATTTATGTAGGATTTGTTTGTCTGCTAATACAATTAGCAGATGGCATCTGTGAATGGTACTTGTCAGCAAAGAGTCTCCATATGTGTGGGAGTAATGAACTCTGACCCCAGAAGAAGGGGACAAGATCTCGTAGGATCAGAGAGGCAAGTTGGCGGACGACGAGAGCTGATAGCAGTGTGAGAATGGCAAATGGAGACAAATGTTTTATGTTGTATCTGTCACGGAAGAGGGGTGCAGCTTCCGTTTTTGATGCAACATCCGTAGGTAGAAGTCAGACTTCTGCTACGTGTCTCTCCCAAGTGTTAAACAATTTGTTTATAAAATTGCACAAAAATTTTATAACTCCATTCCCAATATTAATAATTCTGTTTTGAATGATCTAAGCAACTATGATTACCGACATCTCTGATTTCAAAAATCGCAGACCTCGCGCTGTTCTGAATATTATTAATTAACGTTTCGATATCCTCCTTTCGGAATGACCACACAGTTTCTCATCCGAGTCACAATTTCCCCTCCAATCGTTTTTGTTTGTTTCTATTGTTTATTTTTTTATTACCCTCTTAAAAATTATAATGTAAAAAAATGTATATGCATTTTTTTAATTAAGAAGTATAAATAATTATTAAGTTAGTTTTTTAAATAAATTAATATATATATGTATATCTTATTCTTTTTCCATCTAATCATTGGGCTTAAAGCTTAAGAAATTTCTCTTATTCACAAAGCAAGAGGTAGAGGTTGCTATGCAATCAAGGCTCTCCGTCAATCTGGAATATCGTCGTTCGCAAATTTGTTGTACACTCCAGAAAATCTCACAAAACCATTCATCGAAGAACACTCATTCACAAAGCACTGAAGAAACTTGGGTTTCATGTGTATATATATTTCTCAATGTCTTTTCTTTAATTTATGTTTTAAAGATATAAGTGTATTTTTGAAATTTTGCTTCTGTTTTACATCATTGTAAACAAAATATCCCACTTAGATATATCTTCAAGTAATGAAAATCTACACAAGCATTATAAATCTCATGCTTTTTCTTAATCAATTGAACTTGTTTTATAGTGAAATGTCTTGCAAAAATATACCAGTTTTAATTACATTTTTGGAGACTTGAGTTACATTATTAAAAAATACTGCATTCAAAAATTAAAACAATTCTAGTTAATTTTTATAATTATCATAGTCTTTAGTGGTAGTTATCATGAATTGCTGAGCTTTTTATTATTAACCCTTTGCACTCGAGGGCTCCACTACGGAGACAATGCAAATAACAATATAAATAATGCGTATATCAAACTTGCATGTGAATATGATCTTTTCACTAAAATTGCATCAAGTTGCTGGTAATACGAATGAAAAAAAATTTCGAGTGCGAAGGGTTAAATTGTAGTAGTATTTTTTTTATTATTAAATTGTACTATTTTAACAATGATTAGTTCCTCCTTTATAAAAAAAATATATATATATATATATATATGTTACTTCGTGCAAGTTCTAGCTTCTCTTGTATACAGAAAGTCTTCTCAAACTCACCTTCTGAAGTTCAGAGTCTTAACGAACCTAGTCCACTTCACTAGTAGAAACCACATTAACTATTTTAAAATGTGACCCTTGAACATTTGAATAAGTGAGTATAAATTTTATTTTTCCGTATGTGTTTTGAATTATCTTTAAAAATTGAATTGAACAAGAAGACCATTCTTTAATTTAAATTATTGCAATATTATGTTGACATTTAAAATTCAATAACCTGTTTTAGTTTGCTTCTTTGATGAAATCATGCTATTGATATTGAATATCTTTCACTAGGAATTTTATTTGGGTTCTGAATTTATACATTTAACTTTCAACAGAATCAAAGCCAATATATTATGAGGAAAAAAAAAAAAAAAAAAAATCCACATACAATGCATATATTACACAATTACAAGAATTATACTATTATTAAACCCATTATTACAAACATAGAAATAATGTTATGGAAATAGTAGAATAGTTTAAAATTATATAAACATCAAATGAAATAAATTGAGTCACTTTTCAATTTTTGATAAAGCTTTCTCAGGGTTTTTTTTTCCCTTGTAGAAAAAAAAGATACAATTACTTGCAAAGACATTCTTTACTGTCCTTTTTGAATAAAAAAAACATTAAAATAACCCCATATTATAATAAAAGAAAAATAGATCAAATTTGAGTAATTTTATTTATTAAATGCACACACAGAAAAAATTATGATGAAAAAAAAAGTTATTCTTTTTTCAAGTAGCAAGTATTAGAAAATTAAAATAATATATGAAATTTACTAAGCAACTATATAAAAAGAAATATATAAAATAATAAATGAAAAGAAAAAAATATATATATCTTAGAAATATATAAAAAAACAATAAAATGAATAAAACAAAAAATTTATGGATGAAATAGAACACTTTTGCAGTTAAAAGACTATATATAATAGAATATATAAAAAGAAAAAAATATACATGTTAGAAATATATAAAAAAAACAAATAAAATGAATAAAACAAAAAACTGATGGATGAAATAGAACACTTTTGTAGTTAAAAGACTCTAAGCCACTCCTAGAGGTAGTACAAAAATGCAACTCTTCGTGCAAATCGAACCAGGATCAGCAAGCCAGCTATCCAAAATTTCAAATGCTGAATTTATACTGGCCTCATATCTACCGTCCAATACACTTTTTAATTTGGCATAAAATAAGTCATTTTCCTTTAAGTTCTCTCTTAAATGGACAGGACTGGCCAGCCAAAACTCCTTTACGAGGTTAATGTAGTTTATATCTCCCCATGCGGTATACATCGACTTTAATAGTTGGACCATAACAATAAAAAATGTGTCTTCATCCCATAGATAATAAAACTCATCTGTGAAATACATGAAAACATCCCGCAAAGTCCAGTGACAGCAAGTCAACATTATGCTTGCATAATGCTTTTTAAATAATTCAATCCTCTTGTCAATGTCCAGGTCCTGAAAACCGACATCCGTCGGATAAGCCGTATTAAGTTTGAAATATTGCGTTATATATCTATTACTCTCTCCTGGTTTAAACATGCTTAAAAGATCACTCATAAATCTAGAATTCCGACGAGAACGTAAGAAAAGGACTTCTGCAGCCCTGGCCCAATCTGTTTTCTTGACTGAAGACTCTGGTACACGACTCCTTTCTAACTGCACTAAGCCTCTTAATACAATACAACTAAAATAATCTTTCGTACCTGTTTGATTTTGTGACATTTCATTAGAAAGTGACTCCATGCTTTCTCGCATTTGATACATACGAGCCAATTCAAACCGATCCATGACAGGTACGCTCTGAATCCCCATCAGAGCTTCCAAGCTTTTAGGCCAATCAATCATTCCATATGATTTCCAACATATACTAGGAAAATGCTCAGCTATGTTAAATTTCTTAGAATTATCGTCCACAAAGTTTTTATACTCAAAATAGATTGAAACCATAAAGCGCAATAATTTCCTCTTGAACAAGAACGCTATGTCCAGTGAAGCTATTAGTCTGGTAGTTGTGAATAATGTTTCATTGACATTGGTTACAGGCTCTAAACTGATTCTGCGTAGATGAAATTCTATGTCGGGATTTCTGCACAGTGTTAGAGAAGCCTTCACGAGGGCCAAATGCTGAAGACTATGAATAACAGGATGCATGTTTTTTTTTTCAAAAGTTTCTCAAAATGGCAGGTGCTTTCACATGAAAAAATATATATAGATGAGGAAGAAAATCAATTTTTCTTTAAACCTGAATGATGCTCTGCAAGAATGTTACCTGGAATATAAAAAGAAATAACATTCAATCATGGCAACATATCAAATTAAAAAAATATATATCAGTAAAATATTGAGAATAATAATAATAATAATAATAAAAAGTTAAATCTGATTATTTATGAAATTATCAACTTCAACCTTTTAAAATTTGGTTACTTGTACTCAAAGGTGATTGTTGGTACAATTAGTCAAACAAAAAATGGGACATCCTTAATAACTTTTGTTATTATCAATAAATCTTTACATAAATGATATCATTAGAAATGGCTCAAAGGGAAGTAACTTATGATGCAATGTAGTTGATTAACAAATTAATTAACCATGTTAATTAACTGCTAAATCAAAAATTTTTCCACTACAGAACCCAGATCTTTAAAGCAAATGATTCAGCATATTTTTTTTTTGTGGAAATCTAATTAAAAATTTTTTAGAGACAAGGATTCAAAAATTAATTAAACCTTCGCTTAATGAACCGATATCTTTCGTTATATATATATATATATATATTTTCAAATTTTTGAACTCAGCGAAAATTTTTTTCCCCCAAAATTAAAAACATAATTTTAAACAAATTTTTAAAACATTAAATATCATTATAAAAAATGAACTATAACTCAGTAATATTTTTATGTGGTTGGTTGTTATGTTGTCAACTCTTCAGGTATAAATTTTTTGAAAATTTGATATTCAAGAAAATGTCTATTAGGAAATCGTTATCAAATTAAAAAAAAATGTAATTATTATAGGACTGCTTTTGCTCAGATGAGATTATTCTAACCTCGCATGAGTGAATTCGGAAACAAGGAATAATCGAACTAGTTTGATTTTAAGTTCTTAATAAAATTTAATCACATATTCAATTCAATTTTTTAAAAGTTGATTTTCTCATTTTGAAAATATTATATATCTTGTAAAAAAAAAAAATAAAAAAATTTAGTTTCATATTTTTTTTGAAATGAAAATTATGATAATTTGACTTCAAACACACACTACAAATAAATAAAATTTAAAAGAAACTAATAATTTTTAAAGGTGCATATTTCCTGCTTTCAATAAATTTTTAAATAAAAAATTAATTGATAATTTGATTTATTTAAGTAATAGGAATAATTTCCTCCCCCTTTAAAATCAGAACTGCGTCGGTCTTGGATTTAATACAAAATTGGCTGATATAATAAAATGGTTGTTTTTAATTATATTTAAAAATATATATTAAAATGATCATTAAAACTGTTCAGCTACATTACATATCTATAAGTAGAATTTAGTTTATGATATGGCATATGGTATAATTGACTTATTATGTATAATTTATATTGTCACGCGCTTTTCCAATATGCGTATATGTTCAGCATATTATGTATTTATTTAGAGATCTAGTATTATTAGCTACAATAAACAATACAAAATAATGCACATTTTAATATGTGCATATGCTCAGCATATTATATATTTATTTAGATATCTAGTATTATTAGCTTCAGTAAGCAATACAAAAATTTTATTTATTAAGTTGAAAAGAAACAAAGGATTATTTCAGGTTATAATTCCACAAAATTAAAAAAAAAAGGTCAACATATAATACATAAATTTTACACAGTGACATCCACTCCCTCTCTTATTTTTCACTGCACATCAGCAAAAATGTTTTTTCTCACACATATACAATCATGATTAACAATCAGAGGCCACTGCGTTGCAGAAAGACTTGGAGGAATTTAATGTGTGATAAATTAACCAAGAAACAGTGTTTAGAATTTTCTAGTGAGTTTTAACTAATCAGTTTTAGAACAAGAAAGGAAACAAAAAGGCCTTCTTAATGATAAATCTAAAAATAGTTAAGTCTATGAAATATAAATAGACATTTAATTTCTTTTTTTTATCTTGTATGCATGATTTTTAAAATTAGTATATACATCTGATTTCAATTGAATGTGAAACATGATCGTGATTTTTTTTGTCATGATCCGATTTTATATGTTTAATTAACCAACTTAAATAAATGAAACTCTATCAAAATATTTAAATATTTTTTTAATTAAATTGAAGACATTTTTTATATTTAAAGCTTTAATTTACAGAGAGATTACATGGTTCATAACAAGTATTTTGAGTTTCTTGTTCCATTTTCCCCTTTTCTACCCTGATAGGTGGCTATACATATCCTTATGTAGGGTGGTTAAATATGGAGAATAAATAATATTCAATACAAACCAGATAGATTTTAATCTAAAAGATGAATATAAAAAAAATGCCTTTATACTTAATTTTAATGTGGAATTTTCTTTCTAACATTAATAGAAATTCCAAAGCAAGAAGTTAAAATGAGTTAATAAATGTAAGTAATTTAATGAATTGTCAAATAATCAGTAAATTGGCAGAAAAGCAGTCTATGTGATCCTCAGCATCATGCCATGCCATCTCCAATTTAAAGATAATAAATATATAAAGAGAAAGCCTGGGCAAAATCATCCAAAAGTTACAACAGTAAATAGAGACTGACATTTGTGCACTATAGCAAAATGTAATGGAGTTCAACAACTTGTCAGCTCTCTTTTACAATTCACATGGACCCAAGTTTGAAAGCTAATATTTATAGAAGATTGCCGAGTGTTTATATCTCATTTCTTCTTGCAAGAGTGTTGGTTTAGTATTCTAGAAATAATATCCAACTTTGAATCAGAGATCAGTAAGAGATTGTTCCATTTATTGAAACTGATTCACATTTGTGATAAATGGTTTGCAATCTCTCCTCTTTATTGTTAGATTAAAATATTTTAATCCAGTTAGTTACTAGTTACCTCTATACATCCAAATTTATAATAGTTCAGAAAACAGGCCTTTTTGGGATTAATTTTGTTGGTTGAGGTAACATGTTTTAAGTTTTTAAAACATTAGAGAAAACCATTATGTGACTCTTGTTAATTCTAAATAAATTCTTAATATTTTCCACTTTGCTAATGGTTGTAAACATTTTAATTTGATTAATTCCCTGTATATATACAAACGATCTTATTTATTTTTACACTTAGTAATTTAAATAGATAAGTAAATAAATTGTCAAATGAGTATTTAAGCAACTTTAAAAGCTAGGAAAAAAAAAGTGCAAAAATAGGAAATATGGATTAAAGATCTACAATTACAACATTGTTTAATTAATGAGAATAGAGTATAACATTAATATAAAAATACTGATGTTGTAATAATCAGGAAAATGAACATATATAAATGTTTCAAATATACACCAAAACATTTATCAAGAAAGGAACCTAAAAGAAGTAAATAATTTTTATTAAAAAAATAATTCAAAGTATATAAGAACAGAAATGCCTGTGATTGGGAGCAAAAAAAGTATAAATCTTGAATAGGGATAAAACTATACTCAGAAAAATTTGCAATATATATATTTTTTCTTTTAAACTTTAAATAATTATTACATATGCATGGAGATTATAACAGACACAGTTTAAATTCCCCCTCCCCCCCAAAAAAAACCTGGTGAGGTATATGATTATATTGATTTTGATACATAATACATACATAAATGTGGCATTAAAACATTTACATCATACATGCCTTATTTTTTATAGCACATTACCATATTTTGTGTTCTATGACAAATTAAAGAAAGTACATTGGTGTTTCACGAAAAATGTTTAAAATGATAAATTGTCTTCATACTTTATATATTTATGTTGATGCATGACATTTATTTTGACTTTTCTCTGAAACATTAAATTTTAAATAGGTGAATTAGTACATTTAAAACTCTTCTTTCATTATAATTCTGTGGAATTTATCTTACTTACCTTGAGTAAAAAATACTCATTCAATATAGTTTCTGTTGCATTAGCCAGGAAGTTAGAAATAACACTTTTTCCCACACTAAAAAGAAACATATTTAAAAATTAAAAATAAGGATTTATAATTTTTATTTATCAAATATCTCCAGAATAATAAATATATAAAAAAAAAATAATAAAATTATTATCTCACAATACAAAAAAGTATCCGATTTGACATCAAATTTATAAAATTATTTACATCCAATATTAAGACTTTCTTCAGTTCATAGAGTAAAAATAAACAGATGAATAAGAAAACAGATACATGCATGTTGAATAAAATGAACAAATAATAATTGTATGAGATGTAAATTTAGACTAGTAATAAAATTAAAAATTTGTGAACTCATTTTAGTTGCATTAGCAAATATAACACATACAAAATAAATAGAACAATTTAATTATGATGCTTTGTTCACCCAATTAATTCTAATTAAATCACTAGTATATTGTTTCTTCAAAATTATCGACTGGAACCATGTACTCATATGTATATGATGAGTATAAGGTTTCTAACTTTTTATTAGCCAATAAAAAAAATAAAAAAAAAAGTGTATCATGTATACAAGTGTAGTATGTATTTAAATCATATGCACAATGTAATGTAAAAATATTTAAAAAATGAAGTAATTTATGATATGAATGTAATTTTTTTTTAATTTAAAAAAAATTAATATAATATACTTTTTTTTTGTCTTTATTTTATGGTATGGTATTCTGTTTAAATAGTTAAAATATGAAACATTAATAATGTATGGTTTCATGATATTATTATAAGTAGAAATATTCAGTTACTTTGCTTTTTTTTCTTTTTAAAATATAAGGCCCTTATTCTAATTAATCATTTTTGTTTTAATAAGGGCCTTAGAATAATTAATAAGGACCCTTATTCTATTCTAATTAATCATTTTCAATACTTATAAGAAAATAAGAGCAATTAAATATTAAAAATTAGTAAAACTATTCAAATTTACCAATGAAAATTCCCAAGGCTTAAATTATATATATATGTCCAATAACCATAATCAAAAATTAGAATGTAACATATATAAACTAGCCTTAAGATTCCTGCAAATTTTACAAAATTAAGAAATTTCTTTTTTGTAAAATAAAATAATATTTTATAACTTCTTAAATTAATGATCATTTCATGCTTCTTAAAAATTTAAATAACTAACCCAACTAAAAACATATTAATTTCGAATAACAGCAAAGCTAATAAATGATAAGAATAAAAAATGTGCATCAAGTCTATATTTATTGGAAAAAAGAATATTATATTATAAATCTTTCGAAATTTAAGTTGATTTAAATTGAAACTGCATGAACATTTTGTCAATGAAAAAATAAAAAATAAAAATTAGAACAAATTTACTTCACAAAGCCGTGCAGCCGACGTCTGACATGTTTAAAATCAAGGCGGCAAATGAGGCAACTTACGGTTATTGGTAATCATAGGAATGTTCCACGCGCATTAATACATTTTACACCGCGTAATAATACATTGTTTACACATTGTACATATGCAAAGGTTGGTTCTATTGTAGAATACTCGACGAATAATTTTTTCTTGTAGCTCTTATTACATAATTATATTTAAAATAAAACAAAAGAGAATTACATTAAGTGAAAATAAAAAAATAATTATAAATTAAATGGGCAGATATACAGGTTACCCGTAAAATGTAGAAGTTAATGTAAGAACAAAACTCATAACAGCAATTTTAAACATAGAAAGAACGAGTAACAATAAATTATGTTCATCAGTTATCCTTCAAAACTGAAAGAAGAAAACTGTTTAAATGCTAATAATAATAATAATAAAAATTACAGAATGCCAAACGATTTCATAAAAAGCACGTGAAAGAAATTTACATAAATAAAAAAGAAAAGATCATGAAGGAATTTAAAAATAATAAGAAACAATAGATTATGTTCATCAGTTATCCTTCAAAACTGAAAAAAATAAAGTTTAAATAATAATAATAACAATAATAATAAAACTGCAGAATGCCAAACGATTTCATAAAAAGCACGTGAAAGAAATTTATATAAACCAATAAGAAAAGATCATGAAGAAATTTAAAAATAATAAGAAACAATAAAAGTGGTCCAGAACATTGCTGACCCACTCTCCCCAAAACAATACTCATATATTTAAGTGTAATAAAATTAACTTAATTAAGAGTGAGTGAAATGCTCAGAAGTTGAGTAATTAGGTGTGGATTATTTGAAAATAATTAAGAAAGCTTTACATTAAGTTTAATCTTTTGCACATTGTGTTGAATCATGTAACGGAAGTTCACTTGATATCGAAAACGTAACCTTAGGGGTTGGGAATCCATTCTTGTCAAAGACAAATTCGGTATTCTGAGAGGGGTGTGGAAGAAGAAGAGGAATGAGTTAGATTCAAGGCGGGACGAATCAATCAATCATTGGTGGTACTAACGAATAAAACGAAGGCGGGAATAATTCCTGCGAGACGATGACGCATTGCCTATTAGTAAATAGTTCCAAGTAGGTTTTCATTCTAGGAATGTTTATTTATTTTTTATTTCCAATGGAAGATTATAAACAGTTACAGCAAAAACATACAACAACAGCAAAAACATACAACAACAACAAAAAATACAACAAAACGTGCTGAAACAGAGTTCATTAATCTAACAATAATGCCAAGTTGCAGATCTTTTAGCCACTAAAAAGTGTTACTAGGTGCACCACGAATTCTAGGAATGTTGATATTGTTATTTATTTTGTTTGTTTTACTCTTTTCTGTTTCTTTTTTTCAAACTGAAAAAGAGTTTTTTTTTAATTTTAACTTTGAGATAGGCTACTGGATGTAAATATAGCTTAATTTTAAATATAATTTAATTTTTTACTATGATTTCATAATAAAATAATTCAATTCATAAACTAATTTAATTTTACCCAAATCATTCATTAATGATTAAGGGAAAAATTGGACAAAGTCGAATTGAATGTATATATGTGTGCGTTTGTATAGTTGATTTTACACTACATGCATATATATATATATATATATATATATATATATATATACGTATATAATTATGTAGAGTAACATATTGAATTTCATAGCCTATTTAATGCTTATTTTAGAAATTTGAATTTTATATTTTTGTAATTAAATAATAAATAACTAGTGTTCAAAATATTGTTCAAATAATTAAATAGAACCTAGAATGAATTTTATATTTCCTGTATTTCAGGAAAAATTATATGGATTATAATATTTATTAGCAAAATAATAAATTCTCAAATAATAATAATAATAATAACACAACAAAAAAAAAATTTTTTTTATTGCCGTTTAGGAAATTTCGTATTTATATAAACTTCAAATAAAAAACTAATTTTAGAAAATTCTTATATTAGAAATGAAAGAAGTTAAAAGCATATGTTTCATAATAAAAAAAATAAATAAAAAATAATAATAGTAATAGCAAGTATTTCTGGGAATTACTTGTTATTAGAGAGTTTTCGCATAACGTTTTTTTATCGTCCGTTATTTATTTCTTCCTAGCTCGCATGCTCATAGGAATAGCTCTGTAGTAAAGTATTACAGATAAGCATGCGCAATAGGTACAATGTTTCTTATGAGCATGCGCGCTAAGAAGAAAAATATCGGACGATAAAAAAACGTTATGCAAAAACCTCTCTATTATGAGAGGAATTACTTGTTATTGAGAAAATCTTTAATAAATTTATTATTCATATGCATATTTTCTATCTGAAAATATGATCTGAGATTTCGAGATAGGTGATGTTTTTCTTTTTACGATGTAGGGTTATCAGTCCTACGTCCAACGCTCTACAGTCATATTAGACTGACGCCTCATGGCTAGCTCTCTGGCGCTCGGTACCACAAGTTTAGGGGTTCGAATCCCGGCCGTGCCATGGATGCTTGTAGTGGATCGGAATCTACTTTACACCGTAGGTCCTGGTCTAAACTAACAACTACTACTACACCACACCCTGTGCAGCACTTGCCTTAAGGCATCCAAGTCCATGTCTGTGTTTGCCAGCTGCATTAGAAAGAAAAAAAAAACTACACCACACCACACCACATCCCTGTGCCTAGAGCTGAGTTGTCCCTTTACAGTTTGGGAATGATGCGGATTAGATGAAATCTGATTGGGCTCTGTGATTCTCTACAGTCATATGAGACCGGGACCTACTGCTTAAAGTGGATTCCGAAACACTGCAAACATCGACGGCACGGCTGGGATTCGAACCCGAAACCTGTGGTACCGAGCACCAGAGCGCTGAGCCACTCGGCCAGTCTAATATGATTGTAGAGCGTTGGATGTAGGACTGATAACTCTATCCCATAAAAAGAAAAACATTTCGTGCCTCGAAATCTGCCAGTAGGCAGACGGTCTTGACCCACCATGGGGCTGTTGCGTCACTGATGATGATGATGACGACCGAGTAACATAAAAGTGCTAAACAATGTAAAGTATCCATTCAGTTTCTAGTTAAATATAAATTGTAAAGACATTTACACTGTTTTAAGATTTGATCAATACCATTACAATACAAAATTTTTAATCAATTAATACAGTAGAGTCCTGATTACCTGAGGCCTTCTTAATCAAATTTCCGAACAAAAATAAAAAAAATAATAAAAATAAGGCCCATTTTTCCATATACTTGTGCAAAAATTCCTTTAAAAGTGAAATTGAATTAAACTGAATACAAGAAATAAAAATAAGGCCCCTTTTCTCATATGTTTGCGCAAAAGTGACTTTAAAAGTGAAGTTGAATTAAATTGAGTACAAACCCCCGAATTGAATAGTTTTTTCGATTTAAATCTTGCTGAAAAATTGATTTTCTGCTTACAAAACTCTGGCTAAAAAATGATTTCCCGATTGTTAAATCCCTGCTAAAATTTTTTTTCCTATTTATGAAAGAAGCACTGAAGTGTCAACAATAATTTTCTTGAAAAATTACTTGAATAATTTTCACCGTGTGATGTTTCCGCTGGCGGAGTAATAACAGATCTTTGTTTTATTCTTCTTTTATTGATAGCATGGGCGTCAGTAAAATTTATTTGAATAAAGTGAAGAGTGTACTAAGTGTCAGTAAAATTTATTTGAATAAAGTGAAGAGTGTATTAAGTGTCAGTAAAATTTATTTGAATAAAGTGAAGAGTGTACTTAGTGTCAGTAAAATTTATTTGAATAAAGTGAAGAGTGCACTAAGTGTCAGTAAAATTTATTTGAATAATGATGAATCAATAATTGCTTATTTAGTATTGCATAATTATTAAGAAATGCAATATATATATATAAACAGGTACAACTTGGGATTGGGTCCTGAATGGGCGAGTGGCTGGCGCTCTGGTGCTCGGTACCACAGGTTTCCCGGCGGTGCCATGTATGTTTATAGTGGTTCGGATCCATTTTAAACCGTAGGTCCCGGTCTAATATGACTGTGGAGCGTTGTACGTAGAGCTGGCAACCCTACCACCTAAAAAGAAAAACATTTCTCGTCTCGAAATCTACCAGTAAGTAGACGGCCGTTGAACCACAATGGGCCGTTGCGCCAATGATAATGACAACTTGCGATTATTATTTTGTTAATATCAATTTTAACTTTAAGGATCCTCTTTTGTTATGTACATCGGCGGGCTTCCTGTTCTAATTATGTATATCATGAACAACCTATCGATGGACAATGAAAAATAAGCATTATTAACAGGGAGGATATTTAGGGGTAATTGTCCTTCATTTGCTTGTCACGTGGGAGAACACGTGGACAAAAAGAAATTAATAAGACAAAAATTAAATGTGTTTCCTTTGCTAGAATTTTTTTTTTTTTTTTTTTAATATCTTATAAAACAGTTAAAATTTAATCTTTTAAACGAAAATAATGCAGCTAATTTAGAAAAAAAAATGTTTTTATAATTTCTTATAAAATATTTAATATTTCTATCTTTTAAACGAAAATACGGCAGAGAATTTAGAAAAAAATTTGTTTCTAATTTTAATATTTAAGCCAAGATTTAAATACAGATGAAAAATATTTTCACGTAAAGTATTTTTTTCTTATATTTACTCTAAAAATTTTTTTAATTATTTTTTATAATTCTACAAATACTTAGAGTTGTTTAGCGTTACCCTCTTGAAAATATGCATCAAAATATTCTGAGGTTAAAAAATATTTCTACCATAAAAATCGTTGCATCATATCTGTTTCCAAGAATTAAAAAAAAAATAATTTCCCCAGGAGATCCTTGTTCACTAAAAGGATTACGAGGATTACGATTAAAGGGGGAGGTAGAGATATTTTTCCCGGCCTTTAGCATTCCAATAATCTTACCCATTTGCCAGCAAATGAACTAGTCCGGATTCCCTGAAGTCTTAGATGTTGCAGATGTTGCAGTTTGTAAATGGGGATTTTTAGGAAAAGGGAATTTTTCTGTAAGATTTAGGGACACAATCGATTTTCTTACTGTCAGTTTTTGGAGGAAATTATTGTCACTTTTTTCCCACATTGATATAAACATTGTGTAATTTTATTTTTACATAATAATTATTTTAGTATTAAAATTTAAAAAGTTGTAAAATAAACTGTGGGTGGATGGATTTTTATTTAAAATATTACTAGCTGAAATGTGGATTTTTATTTAAAATATTAATAACAATTTATTTAAACTATATTCTGAGTAAGAGTAGTTTATTTGTATTACATGATAATGATTCCATTTGTTTTTAAATCATTTATTTGTAGAATGGTCATGAATTTAACTAATTAAAATAAATGCTTTATGTTTGATGGATTTAAATTGATTATTGTTAATTGTAAAAAAATATTAAATTCATCATTTAGAAAAAAACATCGCAACATATTTGTTTTATTATCAAATCTTTAAAAATTGAAAAATATACTTGCTCTGTATAATTCTATATTTAGTAACACTTTTTTGTAGCATAAGGGACCTGATGGCCGAGTGACTATAGTTCTGGAGCTCGGTGCCACAGGTTTCGGGTTCGAGTCCCGGCGGTGCCGTGGATGTTTGTAGTGGTTCGGAATCCACTTTAAACCGTTTTTTTACTATGATTGCAGAGCGTTGCGGGTAGGACTGACAATCCTACCTCGTAAAAAGAAAAAAAAATCATCTCCTGTTTCGAAAACTGATGCCACCAAGGCCGCCAGTAAGCAGGCGGCCTTGGCCCACCATGTGGCTGTTGCGCCACTTATGATGATGATTTCTGTAGCATAGAAGACTGATCTCACCTAAGACTAGATTGCAAGTGATTTTGTACTCATTAATAACCTTAATTAGCAGCATGCTGCTTTTATTATTAATTTTCATTATATAACATTTGAGTCAATGAAAATATTTACATTTTACATTGTAAGGAAAGACGATTCCATATCAGTCTTTGCTTTAAACGAATAACTTCAATACACCACAAGCAAAAAGTGGGTTCTCACCGGATTTCACCCCTGTCTTGAGTTTCTGGGTAGATATCCAGCTTTAGAGCAGAAGAAAAATAGTAGGGAGAAAAAGAAATTATAGGAATTTAGAAATCATTGTGCAAGAAACATGCCATCTGAAATCCCAATAACTCCTACTATTGTGCCCAAAAAGTAAGACCAGTTTTTATTTTTTTCAAAAACTCTTTATTTATTCTTCCAAATTTATTTCATCGCCTTCAAAGTAATCCCCTTCGGACACAATGCACTTATGCCAACTTTTTTTCCAATCCTCACAATGCATGCTAAAAAGTCATCGGCAGGGATGGCCGGGATTCAAAGCGCTCGCCGATTCACGTTGAATCTCTTCAATCGACTCAAAACGGTGTCCCCGGAGGGGTCTTTTGAGTTTAGGGAATAGCCAGAAGTCGCATGGTGCTAAATGAGCTGAATACGGTGGTTGTGTAACGATATGGGTTTCATTTTTGGCGAAAAAGTCACGAAGAATCAATGCAATGTGAGCTGGCGCATTATTGTGATGCAAAAACCAAGAGTTGTTTTTCTATAAATGTGGCCTTTTTTTGAGAATAGCTTCACGCAAACGACACATAACACTCAAATAATATTCCTTGTTGACAGTTTGACTCGGCGGAAGGAATTCATAATGCACCACACCACGGTAATCGCAGAAAAGTCAACATGATCTTAATTTTTGAGCGACTTTTACGTGCTCTTTTCGGTCTTGCTTTACTTTTGTCACTATATTCTCTTGATTGTTCGGTTGTTTCCGGGTCGTAAGCATAAATCCAAGTCTCATCTCTAGTTATTATGCATTTCAACTTGTCTTGATAGTCAGAAAGTATTGTTTCACACGTTCAAAAAGCGATGTTTTTCCAAAAAAAATCATTGTTTTCGCTACCAACCGAGATTTGACGCGTTTGATTCCCCAAACATCTTTTAAAATGAAATTCACTGATCCTTTTGAAATTCCAACATCATCAGCAAGGTCTCTAATTGTAAATTGACGGTTTGCAAGCACCAAATCTTTAATTTTTTAGAGGTGAGCTTCGTCGGTTGAGGTAGGTGGTCGACCAGAGGGCTCTTCGTCTTCAACGCATTCTCTGCCTTCTTTGAATTGCTTATACCGCTTCTTAAACATTTCTTTCCGATATAGGAATGCTCACCGAATGCCTTCTGCAATATTCTATACGTTTCCGCACACGAATATTCATTCAGCAAACAAAATTGAATGCAAGTTCTTTGCTCAATGAATTCAGACATTTCAAAAATAGTCGAAATCACTTTTAGCGTCTCACAAAGCCAAGCGTAACTCAAACACTAATGAACATTTTGATGTGAAATTTCACACAGTGCCAACAACCTGAAAAAGAAAAAAAAAATCGAAATTCCATATGCCCGAGAAATTTAAACTGAAAATTGATTTTGCTTGGTTTGCAAATGTCGAAAAAAGCCTTTAAATTATCAATGATTTCTTAAATTGTTTTACTGGTGAACTAAACATTTTTTTTAACGGTGATGGTCTCTAATAAAATACTATGTTGATTTTAACAATATTGTAAACGTTGTTATCGTTAAGAAAATATATTCTTAGGTATTAAATTGACAGGAACAGATTACAGCTACTGAAAAACTAATTACCAGTAAGATTAATAAATTAAATTTTTTATTGTATTATCAGTTGCACGTATAATGAACATGCTTTTAATTTTTGATAATTATTTTGGAAACAGATTACGAGTTAAAAAAACCACCCTATTTCTATTACACCCCCCATATATATATATATGGGTATATATATATATATATATATATATGTGTGAGTGGGCGTGTGCGTCCATTGTTTGTGTATAAAACATAAATATTCCTACTTTTAATTATATCTTGTTTTAGATTTTTTTTCTTTTTATATTCAGATTCAAATTAGTTCTTTTAACTATGATATCCACTTGACAATCATCTTACTCGATTATTATTATTATTATTTGTATTTATCCCAATTTTGTTTATTTCATATTTAATTACATACTTAAATGAATATTTCTAATATTGAACACTGACATATTTTGCTTAAAAAATAGATTTTCCCATCTATTCTTGAATGTAATACCTATAAATAACCGTGAGATATTGCAAACTTTCTTTTTTATTTATTCATCATTATTACTATGCTTGAAAAAGCAAATGATTTTTAATATGTCTTAGCAAAATATAATTTTATTTCTATTATTAAAAATTTCGAAGATAACTTTTAATAACATAAAACACAAATAAATTTTTGGGAGATTTAATGTTTTAAAAAACTTTCCTATTTTAATATTTGTTTACATTCATTATTAAACTTCAATGATGTCTAATATATTTCAGTGTTATTTCTTCATTATTCAAGCTTTCTTTTGAGTTCCATTTTTTGAAATTTCCGAAAATCAGTTGCTCTGAGATTTTTCTACGAGGATCAATCTAAAATATTTTTTTTAGCAAAGCAATTCTTATGATTTTCTTACCGAAGAATGACCCAGATTTTCTTTCCAGTATCGATTTTCTGACAAATCTCTAATTTTCCCTATCGCTGTCCCTTTTTCCCTACCGAGCTTAGGAGATTTTTGGGTGGGGCTGGTCATAAAGACCTCCACAGCCATTGGTACATCATTTCTCTGTTTTTTTAGATTGCACCCTCTTGAATGATCAAAATACGAAAACTTTTTCATCAGTAATTTCGCATGAAGTTTTGTAAGTATTTGATATAATTTATTTTTCAAGTCAATTGTATTACTTATTTTAAGTTTTTTTATGAATACACCTTACAATTCAGAATTGAAAGTTTGTTTTAAAGTTCCAACACGTGTAAATAAGATATAAATCCCTACAAATTTTTGCTTCTTGACTTTTGGAAACTTGCCACGTGTTCTAATCGGAATAAATTATACGTTTCATAATACAGTGTAAATATTTTAATGATGAAATATATATTCGGTTTAAAAATCTGCTAATAAACTTCTTTTTTTTAGTTATATATTTTTTTCTTATTTTTATTTTATTATTTATCTATAGTGTTGTTTTTTTATGCTTTAATTTTTAGTACATTTTTTTTTTTTTTTTTTTTAGTATTTTATCAAGCAATTAATTAATTTTCTATTAAACTTATTTTAATTTCAAATTTGTGTAAAATTTTAATTTTAAAATCTTATTCAAAAACACAAAATATTGATTTTTTTTAGGAAAGTCTTCTGTTATATAAAAAGCATTTGCTTAATTTTTTTAAGAGGAATAAAAATTATGAATTTAAATAAAGGGAATTATGGGATAAAATCAATTATTTTCGACCGGTGTTTTTTTTTTTTTTTTTTTTTTTTTTTTGCTATTTATATTCTAGAGAAAAAAATTAATTTAATCTAATATGCTACTACAAATATATATATATATATTTGGGGGGGTATAAAATGTTTTAATGGTATATCATTATCATTGGTGCTACAACCTTGACAGCGCCTTGACATATTGTTTGACAACGCCAAAGACATAAAATACTGATTTTTTAGAAAAGTCTCCTGTTATAAAAGCACTTTTGCTTAATTTTTTTAAGAGGAAAAAAAATTATGAATTTAAATAAAGTGAATTATGGGATAAAATCAATTATTTTCGACCGGTGTTTTTTTTTTTTTTTTTTTTTTTTGCTAGAAAATTTCTAGAAAAAAAAATGTAATGTATCTAATATATTTAATTCTAGAAAAAAAAATTTAATTTATATTCTAATAAATTAAAAATTATTACATTAATTTAATTCTAGAAAAAGTATTAATTATTAAAATTCTAGAAAATATTTAAGTTTAAATATTTTCTAGATTAAAATTTAAAAATTAAAAATTTAAAACTATTTAAATTCTAGAAAAAAAATTAATTTAATATAATATGCTGCTACAAATATATTTTTTTGGAGGTGGGATAAAATGTTTTAATTGTATATCATTATCATTGGTGTTACAAACTTGACAGCGACCTGACATAATTCAAAACTTTTCGCCATTTCACACTACCACTTGCCTTTTAATTCCAGTTAGTGATACTCAGTCTTCTTCGACTTGGTCTTCCCATTTAACTTTTGGTCTTCCTCTAGGTCTAGATGCGCTGGGGTTATTCCTTAAATTCTAGACCCGGTGATCTAGAATTTTCAAAAAATCGAACTTTTTTTCTCGATGTTTCGAAAATATAATCCTTTAAGAATAAATACGCTGTTAAATTTTTGTAATGATATTTTAAGTTCTGCAGCCCATTTAGCTGAGAACATGCTTACTTACCCCATATCATATTGTGAATATGCTTATCTTAAACTTCAAACTCATTTATTTCAAAACTACTTTTTCTGCACGGTGCGAGACAAAGAAAAAAAAAAAAAAAATGCTCGACCGATTCGTCTCAAATTTTATCACATTATTCAGTACACCAGTACCTATCGCTGGAATTAAAAAAACAGTTTTTACGTTGAATACTTCTTAATTTTTACATACAAAAAAAAAAAATGATAATCAGTCTGTTTTCTGTATGCCAATTTCAACGACGTGCCATTTTGTCAATTTATTTTGTTTTTATTTTATTCTAGTTCATGCGATAACTACACTCATACTGATCGGAAAATGTTTTTCGTTTTTTGTTTACAGATAAGTGAAAGAGCTAGAATTAAAGAAAGAGCTAGAATATTAAAGTGATTTAATATATATATATATATATAAAGTTTGAATAACATTGTTCATTGTTTTCATTAAAAGAAAATCCTGAAACTCGTTGAATTCATGGGCGCTAGACCACCGAGTCCCCTTAAAGAGTCTTTTGTTTGGCTTTATTCGGTCTATATGATTTATTTGATAGTATATAACAACAGTGTTAATTTGTATATTAATACGCCCGAGAATAAATATACTTCGAAATTAAAGTATCTTGAAGAAATTAGATTAATTTTACTGCACAATTTGTTATATTTTTTTTTTACGTATTAGATAAAATATTTCCAGATGTATGTCCAGATATATTTTCCTACAGATATCACGTAAAGTTCCCCTGATTTAGCGAATTGTCTTTTGTATAAAATAAATCCTGAAATTTCAAAAATAAATTTAAAAAATAATTTAAATATTATACAAATTTTATGTTACTTTGTTACAATATTTGAAATATCTTTTTTTCTAAAGATATAATTGGATTTATTTTTTAAAATTTCTTATTTATATTTATGTGTGATAGTTATAGCATCAGACGTTTCGCATCGTATATAATTTTTTTAAACAAATTGAAAACTTTTTTTATCCCTATAAAATGATTTTAGAATAGAGAAAAGATGATAAGTTATATTTAATTTAAATATTCATAAAGGGTTCGAATTCTTGAAAGTAGAGAGTTTTTACATACCGTACGTTAGTTACCGTAAGGCGTCCGTTAGCTTTTTCTCCCTAGCGCGCATGCTCATAGGAAACTGAGCATGCGCGCTAGGGAGAAAGAGCTAACGGACGTCCTACGGTAACTAACGTACGGTATGCAAAAGCTCTCTATTGTATATGTACAGTATAATTTTTTAAGTTATGTATTCTTCAGATATTTCGGATTCAATGGTTTTTTTTTTTTTTTTTTTTTTTTTTTTTTTGTACAAATAGCGTGGATTTTTTTTATTAACTTTTTAAACATATGTGATCCATAACGCCCATGTTTCAGCAGTTCATGCTTAGATACTTATGTCATGAACAGTTGAGACACGGGCGTTAAGGGGAGGACTTTCAGTGACAATTGACCCCAATTTGCTTGTCGTATGGGTAAAAACGACTAGACAGCCTAACAATCAATGCAATATGCTATACATGTTTTCACAATTACCACAGTGCCTACTCGTTTCTGAAAGCGGTGACTGTAATAATTGCTTCCAGAATATTCAAATCTGAGCCCTTCAAAACGTTACCACTGGGACACGAATTGGGCACTTTTAAGGTTTCTATGTGAAATTTCCATTGAATATAGTTCTGCAATAAAGCTTTCCATTTTTATTTTTTAACAACTAAAAAACATAAATTGAAAAGTTTAAGGAAGCTGAACACTAAAGCAAGGAATAAAATAAAAATATATTTATATATCTGTATTTCTTTTGCTTTCCTCTCTAAAAGAAATTCAAGAAATTCACAAAGAAATAAATAAAACCATTTTCATCCTTTAAACAAGTAATAAAAAAAAAAAATTTTTTTTAAAGTCAATTCCTACTTTTTTTTTCAATGTTTTGCAGAAAGTCCTTTTTAAATAATTTTTATTCATTTTTTAAAGTTTATCTGGCGCCATCTATTGGTAGACATATGTAACTTAAATCTAAAAAAAACTAAAATTAATGAATTAAATTTAATTACTGAATTAATATTGGAAAAAACTGTATTATCATCAAGTGTCATCCACTACAAGTTCAAAAGAAATGTATTTGTACTCGAGTGGATGAATAAAAAGTATTTTATTAACGATTGAAAATTTGAACAAGATATATGTAGGCAGAGTGTGAGCTAATAGAAGGATTTGAAAAGGGATATTTTTAATGTATTGCAATATTTTTAATAATAGCAATAAACATAAACAATGGTAATTATACCGGTTGTTGATACGTATTTATTTTGAATGTTTTTGAATTACATAATTTCTAATTTTTCAATTTAATCTTTCACTTGGAGAGCTTCGGGCAACGGGCGTACCGGTTACGGAGTTCCAAGGTGGTTTTAAGAACCACAAAACCTCCACATCTTAAAGTTAAAAAATTGTTAAAGTTGCTTAAATTATTGAATAAAAATTAAAGAAAAAAAATATTTAAAATTAAGAAAATCATCTCTTGCTTGAGAACAATTAAAGCAAGAGTGAGAGCTTCGTGTATAAAATTCTTCAATGTAAGAGCTTACTGAAGAGACTCCGAGAGGACTTTAGTACCGCAGATAACTTGTATGGCTGCTTTGTACTCTAGTGCAATGGGACTTGTGTGGCTGCCCTGTAGTATTGAAGTAGCACCACCAGACATCATCTTGAATGTCTAGCAACTGGCAACTGGCGTACCGATTACGGAGTACCAACAGGGGGGGAATACCCCTTAAACCTCCTCATCTTAATTCATAAATATGCTTTAAATTTTAATTGGCTGCTTAATTAGTGTTAGTAGAAATACAAGATAAAGTTTCTAAAAATTCAAGTTAAATGGTACTAAAAAAAAAAAAAAAAAAAAAAAAAACTTAAATTTAGTACAATTAGGGACCAGTTGTCGATGCCGAACTATTGAAAAAAGTAAACAGAGTTTTGAACTCATTGAAAATACGCAGGTACAACAGGGATTATGCTGAACGGTGAGAGCCATTTGAAGAGTGATGCTGCAAAGTAAATAGATTAGTCCACACACAAAAAAAGGCCATAATCAGGACCGTATTTTTATAAATTTTCGTTTTTAAAATTTTTATTTTTATTTTATTGGTTTTATTCCATCCTTTTATTTTCCTAACAAAAAAAAAAGGGGGGTAAAAAAGAGTACAATAAAAACCTAACTGTTACAAATCTTGAATGTCGATACGAGACATTGGGTGTTTATTTCTCTCTTCTGAAAGCAGTGACTACCGCACGCACCACTAGTGAATTAAAATCTGCGTTCTTACCGTTGTAGGCGTTTTAGCGAGTTTGGTTAGAGCAGGGATGGGCAAACTTTTTCGGTCGCGGGCCAAAAATCGAAAACAAAAAAAAGTTTGGCGAGCCAAAATAAATTTTTCTAAAATTTTAAAAACAATATACAAGTATTACAATTTAAATATGTTAATGAGATGATTGAAATTGCGATTTCATTTATAAAAGTTCCTTATATTGAGGTTCGAAGTGAGATGGACTGATTCTAAGGAACGAGGCTAAATGCTCAACTCTCAGTCTACTTCTGAAATAATTCTTTCTAAGGTTCACAGTTGAAAATATTTGTTCTGATATATAAGACGAAGCAAACATAGCACTGATTTTCTGGGCATGAGGTGTTAAATGTGGGAAACTTACTTTCGATAATGATTTGTAAAACTCTAACTTGTTGGCGCCAATCTACAGCTATAAATTGAAATCGATTGAAAGCTACGATTGAAAGCTATCTGTTATTGCTATTTCCGTCGATTTATATTTTGTAGAACAAAAACAGAGAAAGTAAAAAGATCATCAGTCCTTCGAAAAAAAGGAAAAAAAAAAATATTTAATCAAAGTAGAAAAGAAGATGGATATATAATATATAAATATATATTTCTTTTAATTTGACTCGGACCGGCAAACTAAACTTCTATCCGCGGGCCGGTTAGAACTTTCCGGCGGGCTGAGTTAGCCCACGGGCCGTAGTTTGCCCATTCCTGGGTTAGAGTGTGATGGAGAGTCCTTGTCTAATGTACAACTCTGCTTAAAAACTATTCTTTAGCGTTTGCATATCCTAAATAATGTGACTGATCGCATAAAAATTTTGACAGGTTGATGCTATAATGTAAAGATGCCAATGTATAAAGATGGGAATTAACTACGGGGGAAAAAAACCCACTTTCATAGTAAATTAAAAACCAATTTTCGTTGTTAGTACTGTTATCTCTATGCTAGAGACTAGTTGTGTCAGGATGTAATACCAATCTTTCTTTCTATTTATAGTTTACTTACAATTTTAGTACATACATACACATGGCACCCTGTGCCTCTTCTACAATAGCATTAATAGTTAAAAACCAAGAATCGGTCCCTGACCGTCTGTCTCGTTCAGACGCTCCTAGCGTTCTCCTCGTGGTCTGAAGATCTTCCAGCAAGTACTTACCACACTGGACCACACAGTTAAGGTCCCAGTTACTGGTCACAGTCGTGACCTCTCGCGGCTGTAATAATAATTAAACCTTACGGTACTGCTGCAAATTTAAAAATTAGTGCTTTGCTAGTGCAAAAACTGCGCATATACTGGCAAACACTTTAGACATGGACGTCTTGGATGCCTTAAGGCAAGCGCTGCACAGACGTTACTCACATTGCATAACCCAGGGGCGCGTGTAACGTGATGGTAAGCCACGGACGCGGAGTAACAACGCCCCCGCAACGTTCTGCGATTCTATTAGACCGGGACCTACGGTTTAAAGTGGATTCCGTACCACTACACACATCCGTGGCACCGCCGGGGTTCGAACCCGAAACCTGTGCTACCAAGCGCCAGAGAGCTAGCCACTCGGCCATTCAGGCCGATGATGTTCAATATATGCCAATGAATTTATTAAACAAATTTTTCTAAGTCCATTATTTAAGAGTTTCGTAGATAAAACTACGGAGAAGAGTCCAGAATTGGCAAAAAACCGTTCCCTACATCTTGTTCAAGAGAATGGTATTTAAAAATGATGTAATTCAACATTTATTTAATCATTAATGCCAATCCTATCTTTTATTTTTAAACTGCAGGATTTCCAATTGTATAAATTCAAATTGCTATTTATATTTCATTTGTCCTATGCACGTTGTATTAACACATTGAATTAAAATTATCTTTCTATTAGAATGCCATATAAATAGAATCCGACCAGATTTCGCCAAGGTAGCTGTTAAGTCCGCCAGACTCAAACACTGTAGTGTAAAAAGGGAAAGATTTAAATTTTGAGAAGTTCCAATTAAAATAATTTAAATTTTTCTTATAATTAAAATTTTGTATTTCATAATATCAGAATAACTATTTAGCAATAATACAACAATAACTATTTAGCTCTTTTCTTTCAAAGTTGCTTTGACTAGCATCTGTAACAAGTAATAGTCATCTTTTTCAGATTTTAATCTGTTATTTAACCTTCCACTAAAAAGTTGGAACAATAAATATGGAAAAAAAAAAAAAAAAAATCTAAATTTTTATAGTTTTCAATAAATGCTATTTATTTATATAACATTTATTGAAATCATGATTATTTATATAACATTTATTGAAATTAGGATTATTTACATAACATTTATTGAAATAACGGTTTATATAACTTTTATTGAAATTATGGTCATTTACATAACATTTATTGAAATCATGGTTATTTATATAACATTTATTGAAATTAGGGTTTATATAACTTTTATTGAAATTATGGTTATTGATATAAATTTTATTGAAATGATGGTTATTTATATAACATTTATTGAAAGTATGGTTATTTATATAACATTTATTGAAATCATGGCTATTTATATAACATTTATTGAAATTACGGTTATTTATATAGCATTTATTGAAATTATGGTTATTTATACAATTATTGAAATTATGGGTATTTATATTTATTGAAATTATGGTTATTTCTATAACATTTATTGAAATTATGATTATATATATAACATTTATTGAAATTATAGCTATAAAGTATATCGCCACGTTTCTAGAAGTCTCGACGCAGACGGGATCTTTTCGAAAAGGAAGAAGGGAGGGTATGACAGCATATTATAACAGAACTGTTCTCTGAATGAATAATGTTGAATTTTCGAAAAAACAATCATTGCTGAAAATAGATATAACAGAATATATATATAGATATAACAGAATTTGACAGATGAGAAGTAGATTTCAATGGAGACAAATTTCCAGTTATTACTAAGTAGTAGAATGAGATGATAATATCAACATTAAATGCATTTATATGAAATGTATTATATTATTTTATTTAAATTCAAATAAATTATTAGGTGTTAGATGGGAATTTGTTATAGGCACCAACCTTAAATTTCCGAAATCTTCTTTTGTAGAACTACAATATGCAATTTGTTTACCACAAAATTAAAAAAAGGTTGACGTGCAGTTTAAAAATTTTAGTGGTTTAGTACGTCTATCATAGCTTGAAAAATTGATAAGTAATTGGTAAGTCGAATGGATTTCATAAAAAGGTAGCGTCATAGGGAAGAAAATGCCATTTAGGAGGGATTTTAATAGCAATGAAAAGAAATTTAACTTTTATTAATTGTAAATTTAGAGCATAGGTTATTAAAAGAAAAGCTAAATGAAAACCTTCCACACTAACTACTGTAATTTATCTTTCAAAGAAGTTTTGTACCACGTATATCTGACTAGCATCGTTAAAATATATTTGATATACATCTGTATCCGATGTTAAACAGGACATTTACGATTTCACGCCATCCGTGGTCTGAATACTACTGTGTCAAAACAGAAGAACAATTTTTCAATTTAAAATTCCTGGGGCTTATGGAATTTCAATTTTTTTTCTCTTTTAAGTTGCTGGCACTGTCCTTGACATCTGTGGGAAATTTGACGTCAAAATATTCATTACTATTTGAGTCACGCTTGGCTTTGTGAGACGATAAAACTGATTCCGGCGATTTTTGAAATGTTTGAATTAATTGAGCAAAGAACTTGCATTCAATTTTGTTTGCGGAAACGTATAGAATGTTACAGAAGGCATTCGGTCAGCAATCCTATATCGGAAAGAAATGTTTAAAAGTGGAATAAACAGTTCAAAAGAAGGCAGAGAAAGCGTTGAAGACGAAGAGCCCTCTGGTCGACCATCCACCTCAACCCACGAGCTCACGTCCAAAAAATTAAAGATTTGGTGCTTGCAAACGGTCGATTTACAATTAGAGACCTTGCTGGTAATGTTGGAATTTCAAAAGGATCAGTCAATTCCATTTTGCGCCTCAAACGCGTCAAATCTCGATTGGTACCGAAAACACTGAATTCGCCAGCTCACACTGCATTGATTATTCGTGACATTTTTACCAAAAATTAAACCCATATCGTTCCACAACCACCGTATTCCCATCGTGCGACTTCTGGCTATTTCCTAAACTCAAACAACCACTCCGGGGACACCGTTTTGAAGAAATTCAACGTGAATCGGCGCGCGCTTTGAAGGTCATCCCTGCCGATGATTGTTTAGCATGCATTGAGGATTGGAAAAAAAGTTGGCCTAAGTGCATTGTGTCCGGAAGGGATTACTTTGAAGGTGTTGAAATAAGTTTGGAAGAATAAATAAAGAGTTTTTGAAGAAAAAATAATTGGTCTTACTTTTTGGCCTCAGTAGTAACTATACGTACAATAACAATTGTGACAAAAACCAGTCAAATTTTAAATCATCAAAACTAGCTATTAATTTTTTCATAAATAATGATATACGAATTCATTTCTATGCTCTTATAGAAATTCGACTGAGAATTTTCTTTCAAATTTCACCATGATTTCTTTTATTTTCTAGGTGACACCTGAAAAAGTTGGTTACCCATCTGATCCACATGGCTTTTTTCTTGTGTAAGACTGTAACTCCGAATTAATATTCGGCGAACAAGTTATATGTAAAATATCGGCGAGGATAGTAAATTGCCTTCCTTGGTGTAAAATAAGGAAAATTAGGAACCAAACAGAATATGAGGTTTGATATTCATTGTCTTCAGCACTTGGCGCTGGTGAAAGTGACACTGACACTGTGCAAACTTTCCGATATAAAACGTGAACTTACCTGGTGGTACTATTCTCCGGAAGAAAACATCAATAGAATATTATTTACAATGACGAAAGTGATATCGTCGATGGATATAGCACTTTTGCTGAAGAAAAAATTGCTGCGCTGCTTCGCAAGCATTGTTTTTGATTACAAAATGTTCGCTAACACTCTTTCTAATGGGATACACTACCACAGATTATACGCGGCAGAGCATTTTCGCAGTATGTGTTGGACAGCGTACGGAGCGATCGATGCGCAAAAAAGCGTAGCATCTTTGATCCGGAATCGAAAGATACCATTGGATGGTCGGTTTCATTTGGCTTGCAAGTATTGCTTTAAAGAAGATATTTTGTCACTTTGGAACCAAATGCCAATACTACAGCAGGATTGGTTCATGCATGTGGAGAGATCAGATAAGGAATGGGTCGACTGGCTAGCAGAAGGATACACACCATCTTGGCCCAATTCCATGGAAGACTACCATTTTAAAGAAATATTCAAACGATCGTTTCGCAACTCTACAGCAGTGCAGAATCTTCTCGAAATGTTGCCCCCGGAAGAGAGGCACAGGTGCGAGGTGAAACTTTTAGGAAAGAAAGAGGACTGCATTACGAATATTAATTATTTTCAATTAGATACCGAGGAACCGAATGAATATCTACACACAAATTATGCAGGCGTTTTGATGACTGCCTGTCACTGGACGTCACAAATGGTTTTCAGAGATTTTAGTAATCGGATTTATTCTTTGTTTGATGGAGATACTTTCGTTTCTGTGTTAGTAAGTCTGATTATATCAGTGCATTTGGCGTGGGGAGATTTGACCTATTCGAGTCTCACAAAGGAGTTTTGGCGCAACAGCCCTGTCCATTTAAGAGAATATTTTAGAGAAATGCAGAGAGATGAGAAATGCAGAGAAATGAGAGAAAATGCAGATCTTTACCCCGAAGTGATGAGGGTCACAGATGGAAGATATGATGCTCCTGTCAACTCAGCGTTTGAAATTTTGGATAGCTGGCTTGCTGACCCTTCCTTGATCAATATGGTGACGAATATTTTTGTGAAACCTCGATCTGCTCTTTGATTTGAAATATTTCATACATTCCAGAATCATTTTATCTATTGTATTCATCTTTCCTTATACATTTTTGAGATAAAAATTTTAATATATCCCTCACTTTTTAAAAAAAACTCTTTTTCTGAAGTTAATAATACTAGACATAAACCACTTCTTTTATATTAATTAGTCAAATTTATTACACTTGGTTTATTATTTTTTACTTTAGATACTTTAGAAAAAAGGCAGCTTTTTACTCAGGATCAATATGACGATGAATATTTTTGTGAAACCTCGACCACCTCTTTGATTTGAAATATTTCATACATTCCAGAATCATTTTATCTATTGTATTCATCTTTCCTTATACATTTTTGAGATAAAAATTTTAATATATCCCTCACTTTTTAAAAAAAACTCTTTTTCTGAAGTTAATAATACTAGACATAAACCACTTCTTTTATATTAATTAGTCAAATTTATTACACTTGGTATATTATTTTTATTTTAGGTAATTTAAAAAAAAGGCGACTTTTTACTCCGAAGTGATGAAGGTTATGGAGGGAAGATATGAAGTTCCTATAAATTTTATAGTGTTTGAAATATTAGACAGCTAGTTGCTGGCCCTTCTTTGATCAATATGACGACCAAATATTTTTGTGAGACCTCGATCTTCTATTTGACTTGAAGTGTTTTACACTTTCCAGAATCATTTTATCTGTTATTTTATTTTTTTTTTTTACATATTTTTGAGATAAATTTTAATATATCTTTCCACTTTTTAAAAATACTACAGAGCCCTAAAAGTAAGACCATTTTTTTTTTTAAAAACTCTTTATATATTCTTCCAAATTTATTTCATCACCTTCAAAGTAATCACCTCCGGATACAATGCACTTATGCAAACTTTTTTTCCAATCCCCAATGCATGCTAAAAAGTCATCGGCAGGGATGGCCGTCAAAGCGCGCGCCGATTCACGTTGAATATCTTCAATCGAAAGGAAGGGTCTTTTAAGTTTACGGAATAGCCAGAAGTCGCACGGTGTCTATGGTGGTTGTGGAATTATATGGGTTTCATTTTCGGAGAAAAAGTCATGAAGAATCAATGCAGTGTGACCTGGCGCATTCAGTGTTTTCAGTACCAATCGAGATTTGACGCGTTTGAGGCCCAAAATGGAATTGACCGATCCTATTGAAATTCCAACATCACCAGCAAGGTCTCTAATTGTACATCGACGGTTTGTAAGCACCAAATCTTTAATTTTGGGGACTTGAGCTTCGTCGGTTGAGGTGGTCTCTTCGTCTTCAACGCGTTCTCTGCTTTCTTTGAACTGTTTATACCACTTCTAAACATTTCTTTCCGATATAGGAATGCTGACCGAATGCCTTCTGCAACATTCTATACGTTTCCGCAATCAAAATTTAATGCAACTTCTGTGCTCAATTAATTCAGACATTTCAAAAATTGCCGGAATCAGTCTTAGCGTCTCACAAAACCAAACGTGACTCAAACACTAATGAATATTTTGACGTCAAGTTTCACAAAGATGTCAAGGACAGTGCCAGCAATCTAAAAAAGAAGGAAAAAAATTTTAAATTCCATAAGCCTCGGGAATTTTAAATTGAAAATGGGTCTTACTTTTTGGGCACAGTAGTATTTTCGAGATAAATTTTAATAAATCTTTCCTCTTTTTAGAAATATTTCTGACGTTAATAATTGTAGACATAAAACACTTCCTTTATAATAATTAGTCAAATTGAATACACTTGGTTTATTATTATTTTTTACTTTAGCAAAAACAGATTTTAATTATTTTTGTTTCTAATGTAAGCAAATGAGGATTGTAAAAACTTCTGAAAATATCGTCGAATTAAAATTCTCCAAAGGGAAAGCTAATAGGATTGTTGCTTTTTTTTAGAGAAAGAAAAAGTTGAGAAAAGGCTATATAGTAAAGTAAAAGCTCTATTAACTTATTTAACTTGTCTGTTTACGGGTAAATTTTAGATGTTATGTAAAATAATAGTATATGTAATAAACAAATAGTTCCTATTTAATGTGTAATAAAGTATGCATTATATCATTTCCTTTAAAATCGCTGTGTGCATTTCTTTCTTTTTTTTCAATTCCTACTATTAGCTCACACTCTCCCTATATATATTTTGTTCAAATTTTCAATCGTTCATAAAATACTTTTTATTCATCCCCTCAAGTTCAAATACATTTTTTTTGAAGTTGTAGCGAATGACACTTGATGTTAATGCAGTTTTTTCAAATATGAATTCATTAATTAAATTAAATTAATTGATTTTAGTTTTTTTTAAGATTTAAGTTGCATGCATCTAATAATAGATGGCGCCAGATAAACTTAAAAAAATGAATGAAAATTCTGCAATATAGTGAAAAAAAAAGTAGGAATTGACTTCAAATTTTTTTTTTTTATATTACTTATTTATTCACAGTATATTTAATTTTAGTCGAATATATAATAAGTTAAGTTTGATTGCATTTATTTATATAAACTGGCAATCATACTGAAAAGGGCGGAGTAACATATTAAACATCAAAATGATAATTTCAAAATTTAAAAAAAAATATATATATAAGAGTAATAACATAATTCAAGATAAAGGTACGTTTGTCGTTTTAAAGTATTCGAAGAGTACAAAATAAATACTTTTCTGCACCTATAAAAATTGTTTCTTTAAGTTAGATACGGTCATAAATAGACAAAGGTTTTTTAAATATATTTCTTATATTAATTAATAAAAAAATAATTTTTTTAAATTTGTGAGATATGATTTTCTTTTTCCATGTTACACGAATGTTTTGAAAAAATTTATAGCCAAATCTGAGAAAACGTAAATTGAATTATTACACAATTAATATCACATTTATTTTATCATATAATTAATTAAGTAATTTTTTAATTAAATTATAAAAATAAATTTATATTACTTTATATTTTACTTTCTCTTCTAATTATTTAAATACATATATTTTTCAATTAATAAGTAACAGTACAAAAAAAGCATTTTTTTTTCATATTATATTTAAAGGTTTCATATATTTTACATAAAATTTTTGACCATTATAATTCCGATAATATCATCTATTTAAAATATATATCCGGGAAAATTATAATTATTCCCAGACAGAATAATTATACTTAAAATTAATAATTGTCGTGCACAGAACAATTATTTTGAAGCGAAAGTAATGAAATTACAACTATTCATTCTAGTTTAAGCATTTTTTGTTTTAATAAAAAGATAAATTTAAATAAAGGCTAAATTATAAGCGACTGGAAAATTTGTAATTAATAAAATTGGGCGAATATTAATTTTTTGTAAAAATTAATAAGTAAAAATATCTAAAAAAATTGTACGGTAAAAATATTATATTTTGCATTTGTATCATTAATTGTTCCTTCATTTTTAATTTCGGTGTCAATAACCTTTTGGAATATAATGTCAAGAAACGTTTTATGTGTTAAAAATGTAGCAAAAAGTAGAAACTTACTGAAGTTAATATTTTATTTATGCAGATTTTTTTTTTAAAGAATAATCTTATGAAATGAATACTATTTCGTTTTGAAATAAGTATCGGAATATTTTATAAGTAAATAACAATTTCCAAATTTTAATTGACTTATTGGCTGCTTGCTCAAGAAACTAATAAACATTATTGTTTCCTAAATATTATTAACAGTTACTATTCATTTAAAAATACAGATATTACTATTTATTTTGAATAATTATTAATATTTAGACATGTAAACAAAAACATGACTGAGTTAGAGATTTAATAGGTAGTTGAATTTAAAATTATTCATTGAATTTTTTATTAAAATTTTAAATAAATAGTTGTTTTGTTTTTTAAAATGTTTTCCATATATGTATTGGGAGAAACAAACAAACAAAAAGCATGGAACTGTAAATTAATGATTGGATTAGATTTTTTAAATTCTAATTTCGTAATTAAAATTAAGATAAAATGCGAAAAGAAATGTAAAATTCTTTTGCGCTTAAATATTAATTTGAAGCATAAATATTTTTCAGTTAGGTATTGCTGGGACAATGAAAATATTTAATTATATTTTAAATGTTTTTAATAATAAGTTATTCTCTATTTATGAATTTAAAGAACATAGTTTGACACCAAACACTTATACCTAAAAAAAAATAGTAATTACAATTTATTTTATTTATTTATTTTCTTTTAAATTAAAAAATATATATATTAATTAGGTTTTAACATTTAAACAACTGAAATAATAACATACCATAATCAACAAATGTGTTATATTTTTTAATTTACAGCTCCTTTTTTTTCTAATGCAGCTGGAAAACACTTAGACACTTGTCTTAGATGCCTTAAGGCAAGCGCTGCGCAGACGTTACTCACTTTGCATTACCCAGGGGGCGAGTGTAACTTCAAGATAAGCTACGAACGCGGAGTAACAACGCCCCCGCAACGCTCTACGATCCTACTAGACCGGGACCTACGGTTTAAAGTGGATTCCGAACCACTACAACCATCCATGGCACCGTCGGGACTCGATCCCGAAACCTGTGGTACGGAGCGTCAGAGCGCTAGCCGCTCGGCCATTCAGGCCCTTTTACAGCTCCTTATCTGTACCAAAAATCAAACTCTTAAGTCACATATAATTTTTTTTTCACACAATGAAAACTATACAGTTTTACTATTTATTTATTCTTTTTTTAACATTATATTTCAGTTAACTTAATAAACGTAAACGTTAAAACGTTACGTTACGTAAAAAAACGTTAAATGTAAGCGTTAACGTTAAAACGTAAACATTGTGTCTTTTAATCCATATACTTATTTTACTATCTGTTTTAGGATAAGATAAATACTAATTTAATAATTTTACTTCAGTTTTGCTCGTGCAGGAAATATTACCATAATTTCGTCTGTGATCTGTTCCATGCATGATATATTACATTATTTGTTTTTTCCATGCATGATATATTACATTATTTGTTTTGTCTCCGGTTTTCTAAGCCCATTCTATATCGATGGCTCAGAATGTGAAGGTATAAACATCTGCGTCGGTATGAATACAATGTTTATATTATCATTTTGAATTCGGTTGGTGTTAGTTATGGCGTCGTGAAAGGCACACAGAGATTTTATATAGCTTTAAGTGATGCTTTATTTACATACACTGAAGAAAAACCATTTCTCAAAGAAATATTCATATTAGGTAAATGTTTTCTGCAATTTAAATACAATAGCTATAGTAATATCAAATATTGATATAATTCTTTTTGAAAGGAATGCAGAATTCATCTTTTGGATTACATGTTGTTTGCTTACTTTTATTGTTTTTTAATAGAATCATTAAATCGTAATCATGGAAGAAATAGTATCAATACTGTTGTTGTTTCTTATCCCACTTGGCTGGCCAAGCCCACGAGCCCATACGTGCTCATGATTGAAGGGGAATGAAGCAGCTTCTGTTGTGATGGAGCACCCGTAGGTAGAAGCCTGACTTTTGCTCCGTGACGTTCTTACAGTCATAGGAGACCGGGACCTACGGCTTAAAGTGGATTCCGAACCACTACAAACATCCATGGCACCGCCGGGATTCGAACCCGAAACCTGTGGCACCGAGCGCCAGACACTCGGCCATTCAGGTCGCAAATTTTGCCAACGGCACGCGGTGTTCCCAGGTGGTCACCCACCCAAGTACTGACCGCGCCCAATGATGCTTGACTTCGGTGATCTAACGAGAACCGGTATATTCAGCATGGTACGGCCGTTGGCTGTATCAATACTAGTGAACTTAAATATAATGTTAAGATTTTAATTCATGGAATTTAATTTTATAAAATGGGAATCGATGAAATTGTGAAGGAATTCGCATTTTATCAATAAGTGATTGCATTTCAGAATCATATATAAGAGTCATATATAAATATATGTTATACATCAGAATAAAATAATATTGTATCATCACTAAAATTGTACTAATATTGCACTAATAGTTCTTAACAAAATCCTTTAAAAATGTGATTCACAAACATGTTCAATCCTAAATTAACAATTTAGAAAACGTATGAGTAACTTGTTTCAGATTTGTGGATTAAGAATGTTTTGGCAAAGTGTATTTTTTATTAAAAAAACTCATTTAAGCTGCAGATGAGTATAATTTTTAAATTCGTAGAAGGTTCACCACTTTCGCAAATGTTAACAGTATAAAATACATAATACTTTTGGTAACTCTATGAGAATGTATGATGTCTAAACACTAAAATGTATTAAAATTAAATATGTTAACAAAAAAAAAAAGTAACCTTTTACATTTTTAAAATTTACCAATAAAATTATTAATTAATTACTTATTAATATACTAATTATTATTTTATTTTAATTGACCTATATTTTCCAGCGATAAAAAGAAATTGTGCTTTAGAATCAAAATAAACAAAATGTGAATGCTAATTACAAAATCATGAATGCATTAGGGATGCGCGAATGATATCTGATTTTGTACTAGGAAAAAGATTTTGTTTTTATGTTATCCTAACTGTTTTTTTAGAGTTTTCTACAGCTCTTTGAAAAAATGCATTATGGTATTATTAAACTTCCTGAAAATAATGAGTGCCTGATAAATGCAAGCTGATGCAAGTGTAATGGAATTTGTCATTTCAATAGTGATTGAATTTCAGAATCATATATAAGGATATGAGAACCATGTATATATAATATATATGCAATATAAAATTATATTGCATCATCATAAAAATTATCAGACAATTACTTTTATGCCATAAACCAGGGCTGCACCGCTGTTACTCATTAAGCACTATCCAGGGCACTTGTAGCTAAGATTGCTACGGACGCGAGTAATACTACCCTAGCAGCACTCTACGATCCTATTAGAACGAATCCTATTATTCCGGTTTAAAGTGGATTCCAAAGTACTACAAACATCCGAAGCGCCGCCGGGACTCGAACCCGAAATCTGTGGTACCAAGGATCAGAGCGCTAGCCACTCGGCCACCACGCCCTTTATACTATAGAACACTGATACTAAATACAGAATTATGCACGCATATTTTTCAATTTTAAAGATTTGATAATAAAACAAATATGTTGCGATGTTTTTTTCTAAATGATGAATTTAATATTTTTTTACAAATAACAACAATTATTTTAAACCATCAATTTTAATAGGATTAAATTTATTAATTTAAGGATAACTTTTAATAGGATTAAATTGTAAACAAAATTTTGAAAAAAAAATTAATATTTTAATATTTGTTTATGTTCATAATTAACCTTCAATGCCATAATATTGTCAGTGCCGTTACACGATTATTGAGATTTTTTTTTTTTTTTTTTTTTGAGATTCATCTTCTTAAAATACAACAGCAATTGGATAGTATTATTACTATTTTTATTTTCGAAGAGCAATCTTAAAGTTTTTCTACGAAGAGCTATCTTTAAAATTTTCAGTCCAGTTGCGATTCGCTGAAATTTCCATAATTTTCCCTAACACTCAGCTAAGTTTTTCCCTACCGCGCTTAGGAGTTTCCTGTCTATAACTTCACATGATTTTGGGGTGGAGCTGATATAGAAAGACATCTATCTCCATTAGGACAGCGTTATGTTGTTTAGATTGCACATTTTTGAATGATAAAACATTGAAAAATTTTTTTATCTGTAATGTCGGTTTCGCAATCATAAAGCCATGTAAGTATTTGGCATAATTATTTTTCAAGTCAATGGCACTTTTGCGATTAGTTTCAGTTTCTCTGGTCGGAATGCAGGGTTTGTTTACAGTGTTCTAAAGAGTGTAAACAATACACGAATTCAAGAAAAGTTTTGCTTTTTGCAAGACATTCTAATCGGAATAAATTATACTTTGCCTAGGGGCTATAATAAATTGTAAATTTCTTACTGATGTAATAATATTAAATTAATAACAAAAAAATAAAATTTAACATTAATAACAAAGCACATAACACATTAATAAAAAAATAATAAAATTAACACATTTTTTTATTTTTAATTTTAGTATAATGTATTTTATTAATACTAAAATTAAATATAAAAATAAAAATTTAGAAATTTTATAATTTATAAATTTTAAAAATTTATACATTTTATAAATATAATAAATTAAATAATATTTATTTATTATATTTTTTTATAAATTTTTCTTCAATCTTAATTTAATTTCAAATTTATGTAAAATGTGTTATGTGTTATATAAAATGTAAACAGTGTCTCTGGTCAGAATGGAGGGATTGTTTACAGTGTTCTAAAGAGTGTAAACAATACATGAATCCAATAACATTTTTGCTTTTTGCCAGCCATTCTAATCGGAATAAATTACATTTTGCATAGGGGCTACAATAAATTGTAAATTTTTTACTGATGTGATATATATTCAATTTCAAAATAAAAGAATAATATGATTTTTTTTCGTAATAATTAATTAATGTGTTTTTTTTATATTTAATTTTTACTATAATGTATTTTACTAATACTAAAATTAAATATAAAAATAAAAAATTATAAATTTAATAAATTAAATAATTTATAAATTTTTCTTCAATCTTAATTTAATTTCAAATTTATGTAAAATTTTAATATTTTTTTTTTTCAAAGAGATCAAGTATTGATTTTTTTAGAGAAATTTCCTGGTATATGAATGAATACATTTGTTTAATTTTTAAGAGAAAAAAAAATATATGAATTTAAATAAAGTGAATTATAGTATCAAAATAATTTATTTATCGATTAGATATTTGTTGGTTATTTAGATACTAGAAAACTCTATACTGCGTCAAATGTGTTTTATGGGGATATGCTGATTGGCACGAGTAAGAAATATGTTTCGAAGTTAAAAGTATCCTGAATAAATTAGATTTATATTATTACTCAATTTATTAATTTTTTATGTTATAAATTTAAAAAAATATTTTAAATGACTAATTTTTAATTGATAGTAAAAATTGTGTAAATGTTAAAAAAAATTGACTAATAAAAAAGAGTTGTTCAGAATCTCACAGGCCAATCTTCTTTTGTTGAATATATTATTTCCTAAAACTTCAAAAATAAATTTAAATTAATTTAAATTATAATAATTATTTAAATATAATTATTATAATATAATTATTAGCAGGGAAGGATATCATTTAGGAACGATTTTGATTACAATAAAAAATTTTAAATTTTAATTATTAAAATTTCAGATTACACTATATTTAAAGAAATATTAAATGAAAAACTTCCACACTAATTATTGGGTTGGTGCTAGGGATTGCAATACCACTATACCGGGATACCGAATACCGGTATTTTGAGCCATTTGCACAATTTTGTAATACCGGTATTCACAAATTTAAATACCGTTTTTTCGGTATTTACTAGAAATTTAGAATTCTTATCTGAGAAAAAATTCTTATTCAGAACCTATCCGCATTCAGAAGAATGATGACGCTAATGTCGATAATGAAAAGGAATTGTCGCTTGAACAAAAATTAGAATTGGGGATAACTAAAAAAATGTCAACAAACCAAAATCAATACAGAAATCAGCTATATTCAAAACAATCCGACGAGAAATAGATTTATTTAAATATGAGGGATTTAGAGGTAAATACTTGGAAAAAGTATATCGCGCATTGCTAACAATACCACCAACTAGCGTAGATGCTGAAAGAGCGTTTTCTACAGCTGGTAATTTTTGCACAAAATTAGGCTGAATGATAGTACAATTGATGCATTATGTTTTTAAGATCACATTAGAAAAATTTCTAATAGTAGCACAGACTGAATAGTGATATTGACACTTTTTTGTGCTTTAAATAAATAAGATGTTCCTTTACTTTTTTGGGATTTTTTATAATTTGTAAGTTAAAATTTTTTTTGTGATATTTACATTCTCTAATAAAACTGGCAAATAAAACAAAAAAGAACCTGCTTTTTTCTTTTTCTAAAATTTCTACTACCGGTATTAAGATCTAAAAAACACCGAATACTGGTTGGTCCGATATTGCAATCCATAATTGGTGCATAATTATCTGGCGTTTTAATCGATATTATCAGGAATTCTTGAACACTATTTATTATGAAAAAGGAAACATAAAAATTCAACAGTAACATTTTTTAAATGATTAATCCGGAGCGTAGTCACCATTTATCCATGCTTTGACATTCCGCCACTAAGTTAACGAAATCGTCATAAATTTTGATCGTCTGCCAGTGTTTTAGCGACCGATTGATGTGGTAGTCTGTAGGCGCTTCCTGTGGGAGAATAGAGAGTTTTTGCATACCGTATTTTGGACGTCCGTTAGCTTTTTCACCCTAGCGCGCATGCTTTTTGGAAATATTATTACAGATGCGCATGCGCAATTCCTATGAGCATGCGTGCTAGGGTGAAAAAGTTAACGGACGTTCAAAATACGGTATGCAAAAACTCTCTAATATGGCGGATGTGGAAGCAGTTCCCATCCCTTATTGGAGATGCATTCGACAACATGCGTGGTGGAAGACGATACGGTTTTTTTTGTACGGTCTTTTCGTCTCGATTGAAGCGTGAAGGCTGTCGATGGTTGAATCGTCCACATTGAAATTATCGGCCAGCATGTGGGTTATCAATCTTTCGTCCCCTTCCACGACTGCCAAAAGTGCGTGGTCGTCGAAATTCGATGGTCGACCTCTTCCTGGCTTATCTTCCAAGATAGTGTCGCCAGATTTGAAATGGGCAAACCATTCCCTGCATCCACTTTCGATGTTTGTGTCCTCACCGAAAAGTTCGTTGAGATCGCGAAATGTCTGCGCTACTTTCCATCTTTTCTCAAAGTGGTACAACATAATACGACGAATATGAGTATCGACACGTATTTTCATAACCTAAAAGTAGAAGGATATTTTCATTCATAAATTTATAAAATATTGTACATTTTTATTAAAATATAGCACGTCAAAGAAACGCATGATAATTATGCACCAACATAATATTATACTTTTTTTTTACTCTCAAAGTAGTTTTGTGGAGTGTATGTCGGACTAGAACCTCTAAGAAGTAATCGTACCTACAATAACCACAGAGAATAAACCAGACAATTGTTCCAAATTTTAAAACATCGAAATTGGGTATTAATTCTTCCATATATCTTCAAATACCAATTTATTACTATGCTGTTACAAAAATTTAAATGACAATTTTCTTTCTTTGTTATTTAAAAATATTACCAACATTTAATTTTATGTGTTTATTTTTTATTTTTTTAGATGGCAATCGAAAAAGTTGGTTTTCTATCTCATCTGCAAGTTTTTTCCTGTGTAAGATGATATCTATAATTCCAAAATAATCTTCGTTGGAAAAGTTACATCTAAAATATTAAAACTGTTTATTTATTGCCGACCAAAACACTTTTATGGTATAACATAAGGAAAATTCAAAAAATTCAAAGATACCATGCCCGTGGTTCTTCATGGTCTGCAGCAACTAGCGCTGGCGAAAGTGGCAGTGACATTGTGCAAAAATCCTACTATTGAATCTGAACTGTCCAAGAGGTGCAGAACCCCAGAAGAAAACATCAATGGAATATTATTCGCAGTGACTAAAGTGCTATCATCAATGGATATACCACTTTTGTTCAAGAAAAAACTGTTGCGATGCTTCGCATGCATCATTTTCGAGTACCACAATTGGGTAAAGAGACATTACAACATGATAGACGCTGGTGAACATTTTCGCAGCTTATGTTGGAAACCATGTGGGATGATCGACGAGCAAAAAAGCTTAGAATCTTTGATCCGGAATCAAAACATACCAGTCCGTGAACGGTTCCATTTAGCTTGCATGTACTGCTTTAAAGAAGATATTTTGTCACTTTGGAACCAAATGTCAAGTGAAGAACAGAAGTGGTCAGAGAATTCTTCCACAGAAGACGTCTGGGTTACATGCATAATAAAGGCAGACAGTGAATCTTGGCCGAAATCTTCGGAAGACTATCCTTTTAAGAAACTACTCATAAAATCTCTTCGGAATTCTACAGCACTGCGCAATCTTCTGGAAATGTTAGAGCCAGAAGAAAGGCATCGATACCAGATAAACTACTTGGACAAGTTGGAGATCTGTTGTATGGATCTTAATTTTTACTTCGAAGTGGACACTAACAACAGAAGCAAGTTTCTTCAAAACAATTATACTGGCATTTTGAAATCTTCCTATCATTGGACGTCACCGACTGTTTTCATAAATTTTGCTAATCAGTTTTATTATTTGTTTAGTGAAAGAAAGTTCATTTTAATGATAGCAAATTTGTTTCTTAAAATGCATTCAGCGTGGGGTGATTTGACCTACGTGAATCTTATAAAAGAGTTTTGGCATAACAGCCCGATATATTTAAGAGAATATATTGGTGAAAATACAGATTTTTACACAAAAGTGATGAAGGTAATGGATGGCACATACGAATCTGATATAAACTCAACGTTTGACATTTTAGACAGCTGGCTTCGTGATCCTTTTTTGATCGATACAACTACAAATATTTTTGTGAAACCTCCAAAACCTATTTGATTTAAAATATATGACATACTTTCCAGAATCATTTTCTCCTTTTTTTACTTATTCTTTTTAATATATTTATGAGATAAATTTTTAAATTTTTAATCTTCCATTTTAAAAACAATTTTTTTTTTAAAATTTAACAACCAGGCAAATAAATATTTTCTATTAATTTTTCCTTTTATATTAATTAACTTAATTTACTAAAACTGGGTTTATTTTTTACTTTAATCTAAGCAGATTGTAATGAATTTTTTATTCTAATGTAATTAAATATTGTATTATCATAAATGTTGTCGAAAATAATTTTTTACAGAAATTTTTAAACTCAAATTAAAATTATCCAAAGGGAAAGTATGATCATTGCAAGTTATTACTCTTTTTGTTCTTTCTTTTTAGAGAAAAATCGAGGAATATTTTTTTTTCTTTCGATAAACCAGTTTCATTTATTTAATTTTTTGTGGATAAATTTCGAATATTATTTTAAGTAATATCATGTCATTGAAATTTTTTTTATAATTATTGTATAATAAAGTATACATAATTTTCATTTCATTAAAATCTGTCTGTCTTTATATTTTTTTATACACAGTATTAGATTTAGTATATATGATAATATTTATAATATTTTAATTTTGATTATATCTGTTGAATATATATATAAAACGGTAATCCATTTAAAATTGGCTGAAAAGCATATTAAACATCAAAAGCATGATTTCATTAAAAAAGAAAACTGAACTGATGGTCAATTGGCTAGTTCTCTGGTTTTTGGTACCACAGGCTTTTCAGGTTCGAATCCTAGCTGTAACATGGATGTTTGTTAGTGGTTCGGAATCCACATTAAACTGTAGGTCCCGGTCTAAGTAGCCTAAAGTGTGCGCTAAATAACCTTAAGGGGACAAACCAAATATAATAGTAAGTATATAATTGAGGGTTATATAAGTATATAATTGAGGGTAAGTATATAAAGATGGGTTTGTCGATTTAATTGAATTTCAAAAACATTCTGAAATATAAAGAAATATTCGCATCTTTAATTATTCATGAATCTTACTGCAAAATCGTTAATGTTGTGACTAATTAGTGCAGGATGTTAACAGACTAGACTCGCGAATACTTTTAACTTTAAGACATAGCCTATGAAATCTGAATAAAACAGAAAAAAAAAAATATATGGGAAAGCAAATAATCAGTTTTTTCGCTATGAAGCCATGTATTTTTTTTATTAAAGGATGCAAAACACACAATTAAAATATTTTATTTAATAAAAAGAAATTATAACACTATATTTACTCACAATACACTGCCAAAATAGTTTCTATGGATACCAATACTTTATAAAATAACGCCTTCATTAATATACATAACCAAATATTATATTCCATGTGCAAAGACCGTTATTAAAGAAAAAAAAAGTTTTCCATTCATTTTTTAACATTTTTGAGATTCTTGAAACTTAAATTTTTTTAAAAATTTCAATATCTCTTTATAACTTTGCGTTCCTTTTCCTCAGGTCGTACTTATTTTTAGAATGAGTTGGTAAGTTGTTAAACATTTGGTTATTAGAATGTGCAGTGGCCGCACTTCCGAGGTACAGACACTATAAAGTTATGTATTTCTCGCACTAGTTCAGAATTTTTTTTGTCTTTTTAATGCAGATGGCAAACACACTAGTTCAGAAATTGGAGCCGTGTTTGAGTTTCCTTCAAAAATATGTTGCATTTTATTTGTATCGGTAAGGTTGATTACCGTAATTATTAGTCATCTAATTTAGAATGTAGTTCTAAATTTGTCATCCGGCTCGCATAACTTTTGCTTAGTAGTTTCACAAAAAAAAAAAAAAAAAAAAAAAAAAAAAATGTTGCGAAGGGGTGATTCTGTGCTTCTTAGAAAAGGAATCGTTAATTTTTGTGTAGATATGAAAATCCACATCGCATATCATCACAGTTAGCCATCCAGCATATACCTTTACAAGGTGTATTGTTATTTAGCCATGTTAATGCTCAGGCACTTTATAGAGCTGATACATTCGTTTCGTATGGTGGGAGATTGGTTTGGTTTGTCACTCTACTGTCATTTTGTGCGCACTTTAGGCTAATTAGACCGGAACTTGCAGTTTAACGCGGATTCCGAACCACACGCAAACATAATGGCCCGCCAGCATTCGAACCTGAAGCTTGTGGAACCAACCTACAAAAAGGCCTTGTAGGCCAGAGTGCTAGCTAATTGGCCATCAGGCCTTTCGTATGGTGACAGAAGAAGGCCCGATTCTCAACTTTGTCTCGAGTTTCTAAAATTGAACCTTTAAAGATATTTAAATATTCCACGGAGGAATTTCTTAACTTTACCTCTTTTTCGTCAGTGTTTGAATCTGACATTTCTGCCCTGATTTAGTGTGCAAAAATTTTATCTTATTTCTTCCAACTAGCGTAACTGGAAGTTACCTTGCTTTCTCACAGAAACTATTTTGTTCAACATTTCCTTCAGAAAAAGTTCGTCCTAATATTTCTTCTGAACAATTACTTCTTGTTTCTAGCATCTGTTTGAACTGATTCACCCAATTCTCCCTCCAACATTGTCAGATGCTATTTCTTTGCTTTTTACTAAGAATTCTTAATGGCTAAATCCTCTTACACAATAACAATCGACAACACTCCCTATTTACACAACGTTAAACTATAGGTCCCGCTTTAATTAGCCTAAAGTGTGCAATAAATGACCGTAGAGCGACAAACCAAATCTTATTTACACAAATATTATTATAAACCGTTTGCAGACTGAAAGGTTTATCTAATACAAAATAATATTCATTATTTTCACTAATTATAATGAAATACAATTATTACAATGAATACAAAATTGTGACGAAATTTTGAGACAAATTCATTTGTGCTAACAAAATCAATCTCGGCATTTTTACAGAATATAAATTCACTTTGAATAGTTCGTTATAATTACAGTTCATTTACAATTATCAGAATTTATATTTAACAAGAACAAAGAATTGCGTTTTGTCTCTAGGTGAAACTCATATGCATCATAATACACCATTTTATTAAACATCACGTGAACTTTTATTTAATCCTAACTTTCACAAATATACAGATTTGGTTTGGTTTGTAGCTCTACGATCATTTTGTGCACACTTTTGGCTAATTAGAGGGAACCTACAGTCCACCAGCCACTGAACCACCAACAAACATCCATGCCTCCACCAGAATTCCAAGACTATGGTACCAAAGGCCAGAGAGCTAGCCAATTGGCCATCAGGCTGCCAAATATACAGAGGAAAATTAGCTGAGAACTAGTTTTTAATATATTAAGCTCTTCATTCCCAGGTGCAGGATTTGTTTATATTGCATTCAGATGCAATTCAGAATAATTGCTTTCCCATTGCTCAAGAAATTGACCAAACCAAACATTTCATACACATGAAACATAATAATTAACCTATTTTCCCTTGGATCCAATTTAAAGTTAGTAAAAATTTTACCATGATATTTCGAACGTCATTCTGTCGATAGCGCCATTGTGAAATCTCAATGCCTGAGGTTTGTCCTTTCCGGGAAACTTCATTTACTCTTTAACTCTGTTTGAGCCTGATACCTTCTCTTTTCTGTAAACATAACTTGGGTTTTTAGAGATACCGTATCCGATCCTTGCATGCTAAATAATAATATGCAGCGTATGTAACACATGCAAATTTCATTTACGTATTATATTATATTTCATTACGTATTAATCTAAAGCCTCCAAGAGCCATTCAGGCTGTTTTGTGTACAACATCTTTATTTTCTATGCGTAGGAAGACATATTGAAAATAAGATAATAAAAGAACATAAATAATAATAAAAAAAAAAACATAAGAAAAGAATATAAATTTTTTCTATAATAAAAAAGGTATATTTACATGGGAGGCAATAAGTAATTCTTTTTCTGAAAAGGGGTGGTAGGAAAGTGAGTTTGGGAAGAATATATTTCTGTATTGAAAGTATGCCCAACTCTTGGCTCAGTGGCAATGTCCGCCTCTGGTGAGCATTAGGGTTGAGGTTCAATCCGCTGGAGGTGACTGGATGGCATTTTTGATGTTCACCATCTTGCCTAGTTACTCGAACTAAATGGAGGGAGTTTCTCCCATACGATAAGCAAACGTGGGGTAGTTTCCCCTAAAAGTCAACCAAAAAGGCACTGCCCTCCTTCTTCAACGACACGAAGCCAAGACAGACCTCTTTCTATCTACGGATCACTCGGCCATCACACCCTTTACTGTAATTTTGTACGATAGAAGAGAACAAAATATATGAGTTTTTTTGCATCTGTAAAATCTAGTTGTTTAAGTAAGATACCGCCATGAAGGGTATTTTAAATAAATTGCTGATGTCATTTAATAAAAAAATTATTTCTTTAATTTGTTAAGATACGATTTCTTTTTCATTATAACACGGTTATGAAATGAGGTCTTCATAAAATTTATTCTACAAATCCGATAAAGAAAGTAAATGCAATTATTAATATTACATTTCTCTTTATAATGTAATTAATTAAATAATCTACATTTTCTTTTTCTTCTAATTATTTAAATACATATACTCTTTAAATGAATAAATAATATTTAAAGAATTTTTTAAATCCGGGCTTCATGTATTTTACATAAAACTATTGAACATGATATTTTCAATAATCTCCGGTATTAAAAATATATGTCTGGGAAAATGATAATTATTGCTCAGACAGAATAATTATACTTGAAATTAATAATTATGTTCAGAAGAGCAATTATTTTAAAGAAGCAAAAGAAATGAAGTTGTAATTATTCATTCTAATCCGAAATTATGCAGTTTTTGATTTAATAAAAGTAAGATAAAATTGATAAAGACTTAATTAAAAGAGTCTAGGAAATTTATAATTAATAATTATTATATTTTATCAATGATAATATAAAATTGATAATAAAATATTTCAAAAATCGTGCATTAAACATACTATCTATTTCTTTAACATCATTAATTGTCTTCCATTATCAATTTTAGTTTTCATTACTTCATTTTTTATTTCGGTCAATAACCTTTTAGAATATAATTTTAAGAAAATTTTAATTTAATGAAATTGCTGTTAAAAGTTAAAAATATATATATATATATATATATATATATTTGTTGGCTATTTTTTATAAATATTATTAACGATAGATGGCGTAACCAGCACTGATGTCGAAGATGACGCAAACGCGCTAAATGAATAACTGTATATGCTAAGGGACTAACGGAAGATTTGTTTTTAGAAAAATCATATAAAATGAAATTAAAATAAATGAAATCGATATCAATAAAGTAATAATTAACAAATATAAGTTAATAACAATGATAGTAATATATCAGAAAATAATAACAAATATATATCAGTGAAACACATATTTGGAATATACATGTAAATAATTTATAAATAATTAACAATTTCCAATTTGAATTGAAACTTAATAAACATGCTATGTTTTTTATTGTTTATTAAATAATATTAATCTCTTAAAAATTTAAACATTACTAGTAATACAATTATTATTAATATTTAACTTAAATAAATAAGAACATGACATGTTTTAAATATTGATATGTGCTAATGGAGATTTAATTAGTAGTTGTGTTTAAAATTATTGAATTTTTATTAAATTTTTAAATACATAACTATTTTGTTAATTAAATAATAATTGTCATGTATGCACTGAAAAAATAATAAAAAAGAACTAAATTTTTAATTTATGATTGTATTTGGACAGTTTGAATTTTTAATTTCGAAATTTAAATTTAAAATAAAATATGAAGAATAGTATGTAAAATATTTTTGAACTTAAATTTTAAGCTAAGACATGAATATAATATTTTTAAAAATAGGTACTGCATGGAAAGTGAAAATATATAATTATATTTTAAATGTTTATATAATAAATGAATTTCTATTTTAGAATTCAAAGAAAATCTTTTGGCACTAAACACATACTTCTAAAGCAATAGGGATTACGATTTACTTTCTGTATTTATTTTCTATTAAATTAAAAGCAGAAATATTAATTATTTTTTAAGATTCAAACAACTAAAATAATAACACATTACATCTAACAAATGCACCATATTTTTGAATTCGCTACATTTACAATGTTTTATCTCTATCAAAAATTAAATACAATGTCACAAATAAATTTTTATTCATAATCATTCACAACGAAAACTATTTATTTTTCATATTCTATTTATTCTGGCATTCAAATAGGTTATCAAATAAAACGTAAACACTGGAAGAAGTGACGGATTTAGGTTCGATGGCGCCCTAGGCTCAAGCTAATTTGACGCCCTTATATATAATAATAAATTGACTAAATAATAATTGAAGTTCTAGTACGACCTTCCTAAATTGATCGTGGTAATCTTTGAAAAACGCCTCACATTACATAAAACTACAACATTTTTATGCGAGATTAAAAAAAATAATAATAATAAAGTTTTTGAGTAATTAAACAAAGTTATAATTAAATATGGTGAATTAATATTTTGTGTTATAATGATGAGAAAACAAACGCTACATTTTGATTTTTTAAGAAAAATTTATGAAATACCTATATGTTACATATGTTACCTATATGTTAGATATTTTAAATTTTACTACTTACACGATTAATATTTAAAAAAATAATTCTACCCTTTAAATATTGACATCTTGAGGTTGTCAAAGCAAGAAAAGAAGCATCAAAATTCGGTCTTACAGTTGAGGAAAAACAAAATCGATTTCAAATTTTGGCGCCCATAAAAATTTGTCGCCCTAGGCCAAGGCCTTGCAGACGTAAGCCTAAATCGTCACTGTGTGGAAGTATTTCTTTTTATCCATATTAATTGTTTTGTTATACGTTTTCGGATAAAATAAATGTGCTAATTTAATATTTTACTTCTGTTTTGTTTCTGCATGTATAGTAACACTACCATAATTTCGTCTCTGTCCTCTTCAATGTCTGATATATTGCATCATTTGTTTTGTCTACGGTTTTCTAAACCTATTCTATATCGATGGCTCAGAATGCGGAGAAATAAACACCTGCGTCGTCTTCATAATCTGAATAAAATGTTTATATTATCATTTTGAATCCGTTGTTGCGAGTTATGGCGTCCAGAAAGACAAACAGAGATTTTATATAGCTTTAAGTGATGCCTTATTTACATACAGTGGAGAAAAGACATTTCTCAAAAACAATATTCATGATAAGTAAATGTTTTTCTGCAACATAAATATAGAAAACGTTGTAGTTCTATCCGTGAAGATTATAGAATTCATCTTCTGTTTATTTGCTTTCATTTATTTCCATTGTCTTTCAATACAATCATTAAATCATAATCATGTGATAAACGGTAATAAAACTGGCCGTACATAAATATAAAGTTAAATCTTTAATTCCAGGAGTTAACATTTCGTAAAATAATTTGATAATTTTAACACTATCATAAAAATTTACGAAAATATTCGTATAGACATATGTTATTACTACATAAAATGAGAAATTTCTTTTTTTTTTCTTATTTAAGTCTCTTAAATTACAGATGCAAATCAAAATTTACAATCTTTTGCATTTTATAAGAATTAAAAAATAAGAACATTTCTTGTTTAAATGTTAATTAAATAAAAATTATCTCTATCTTTCGAGAAATATATATGATATTAAATTTTTTTCAATATTTCGATATATCATTATTTGGTGCTAAAACTATTAGTGTGATTTGTTTTTGTAACTAACATTAGATAGACTTTCCCCATTCTTCAAATATAAGATGGATTTGAAACAAATTTGCATTAACTGATAGGATGAATATTTACTCTTTCAGAGTTAAAATGTTTATTCATTATAATGGAACCGGCAGAACTATTTAGCTACTTTCTTTGTAAACGCTGCAAACTGGTATTAAAAAGAGTTTGCAACTCTTCCCACCTCTCAACATGTCATCCAATGGTAAAATAGGCAGCAGTAAAGTTCATTGGCGATTTAAACAGCCTATATAAACGTTTCGCTTCATGCTGCCTCAATATTGCAATGTTTTTTCATATACAATCATGTCCATAAATTAAGGATAATTCAGAATCACGCAGAAATTGAACTCTAAAATAAAAATTTCACCTGTAGAATTATCACACACATCTTGAAGAAGAAATATGCAAATTACAGGAAAACACCAGATGGCGCGGATAATACGTCACAATGACGAGAGTGTAAGAGAGGGGTATATAAGGAATGGTGGCAAAGAAGTAAAATTGTTCACAAGCGCTTTAAAAGCCTTTCAGTGCAATAACCGCATAGTTATGGCACAAAGGAAGAATTTGGATGATTTTTTACGTGGTAGAATTATCGGACGACTGGAATGTGGACGTACCCAGCTGGAAGTATCCGAGGAACTTGGAATCGCACAGAGTGTCATCTCCAGGCTTTGGCAACGATTCCAAGATGATGGTAATGTGAGTAGATGTTACAGCACAGGTCGCCCCCGAGTTACAACGCCGAATGAGGACCGGTATTTAGCAGTTACTGCCAAAAGAAACAGACGGAGCACAGCATCAGACCTGCCTCGTCAGCTCTCTTCAGCTACCGGTACGACAGTTTCAAGGCAGACCGTGTACAGACGCTTAGGGCACATTGATCTATATGCTTGTAGGCCTGTCAGATGTGTTCCACTTACCGCAACTCACTGTCGCCTGCGATTAACCTGGAGTAGAGAGCATGCATTGTGGACACCGCAACAGTGGTCTGGTGTGATGTTTTCCGACGAGTCCAGGTTTAGTTTGCAGTCTGATTCTCGCCGGACTTTCATATGGAGAGCGCCAGGTACCCGTTACCAACAAGAGAACACCATTGAACGACACCGTTACGGTGGTGCAGGATAGCTCGTTTGGGGAGGAATTATTCTTGGTTCCAGAACTGACCTGCATGTTCAGAGTGTAACGATGACAGGCCACATCTATCGGGATGTCATTCTGGAACAACATGTACGTTTGTTTCGGGGCGCCATGGGTGCTGAATTTCTGTTTATGGATGACAACGCCCGTCCTCACCGTGCAAACATTGTAGACGAATGCCTTCAATTGGAGGATATCACCCGTATAGATTGGCCAGCATACTCACCGGACTTGAATCCAATAGAGCATGTGTGGGATATGCTTGGCCGACGAATTGTAGCCCGTCAACCCCCTCCCACCTGTCAACCGGAACTTCGGAGGGCATTGCTTGATGAGTGGTGTAATATTCCCCAAGATCAGATTGATAATTTGATACTCAGCATGCCTAGGCGTTGTAAGTCCTGTATTGCATCGTCCGGAAGACATACTCCATATTAACCATCATACGAACCATGTTATACTGTTTTCTGTAAATAGGTTCTTTTTTGAAATTTGCTCCAGGGAGTAAAAATCGCAATTTTTATTAATTATGTCAAACATATAGCATCTTTTTTGCTCTTTATCTTTCGTTTAATAAATAGACTTTACAAATAAGTCAAATTTGTTTTGCTTCTGTCTCTTTCTTTGCCTGAACTTCATTATCCTTAATTTATGGACATGAGTGTATTTTTGTATCAACAAAGAAGGGAAAAAAGTTCACAGTGGTATGAATTCAATGCAAACGTTCAGCAAATGCTTTTCGGGCGAAGATACGTCATTCAAAAATAATTCTTTATATTTTATTAAACTACTTAGTGAGGACCGATTTTATGTTGCAATGCTAAAACATCGCCAATTTGTAGTCATGGAAACAGAGATCCATGGATTTCTGGAACTTATTCCCAAAGTTTTTCATTTCAAAGAAGAACACGACATTCCACTGATACATTCCTTGGGTGTTATAAATGCCATATAGGCTTTCCCTTTCATGTTAATTGCCTTTGGTTAAGTCAAGCACAGAAATGTAGTTAGCTTTTCCTATTTATAATAACTCAGTGAGGCGCTTCATTGGGAGGGAGTCAGGAATCTTGAATCTGTTGAGTTGTTGGCAGTCATCACATAATCTGTTACTTCCATTTTTCATTACTAGATATGCAATAGGGTATACCTAATTACTATCATAATGTTCGATGAATACCAGATCTAATATTTCTTGAACTTGACATTAGACATCCTTTTGCAACGCTACTGGAACACGATAGGGATTCAGCCTCTTGGGTCAACAGTATTCGGTGAGCTTTATATCATGATCTGGAACCTTTGCTTGACCTAGGAAAGCACAGAAAAATCTTCATACTTGCACAAAACCTTCATTGTTTAAGATCCATCTCTCCCATTCCTTCGAAAAGGGAGGTGTAAATACCTTTAGTCCTTCGTTTCGAGTCTACTGGAGCATAATGCTTATTCCTGAACTCATGAGCTTGATCATATATTAATCAACTTGTTCTATTTTAGATTTACAAGGTCTAATTTTATTCGCATTTCTTTGGTTGCTCCATATTCTAGTTCAATCAAAACTGAATGAGGTCGTATAGTAACCACTACCATTACAGGTCCGATCCATATTTCCCATAGCTTTCGTGAGGATTTGGAATCCAAAATAAGTGCATTTCTACTTCAAAGTTCTTATCTCGTGCAGACGACTTTGAAAACCTTTCTTGTAAATCTTCTATATGTTCCACAATTGAGTGAGATGCTTCCAAAGAGTTCTTCGTTGTCGATCCAGATCTTTTGAAGACAAAGGACTGTTTTGGCAATCTCCCGTACACCAACTGGACTGGAGAAACACCAATTGTGTTCGGTGGCATCTCTCGATTTGCGAATAGCAAATATGGTAAGTAAAGGTCCTAGTTTTCGCACTTTCTTGAATATTCTTTTAAAGCATCTATTTTAAAGTTTTGTTCCACTTTTTTACCGTACCCATGCTCTCTGGATGTCCTACTATATAGTAACGAATGTAGGTATTTCCAAAAATTATTTTGTAAAGAGTGCAGTAAACTTGTATCCTGGTCAATATACATGACCTTCGAAAATTAGATAGATGAAAATTTTTTTTATCAAAACATCACACGTGGTCTTACCTATGATAATTTTCACCGGTATGGTTTAACCCCCTCAAGTACATGCTGAATAAAATAATTACTGCACAGATGATAAGTATATGTCCTGTCCCAAAATGGAATTTGAGTGATAATGTGTAATATATCTTGCAAACTTCGAATGGAGTTTAGATAATAGTTTGTATTGAAATTTTATCTCTATAAGTGATGTGTCTTCTGGTAGAGTTTAAAACTTCGGCAGATGTCTTTAATATCCTTCATTTCTGGCGAGTAAAACGAGTATTTTATTTTCTGCTTACCTTTTTATCCCTCAAGGATAGTAACTCAGGAACTATTTTAAAAGCATCACATTTACTTCCTGGCTATATAATTTGCCTCATCCTCTTACCACACAATACTATACACCATCCTTCATCACGTAAACATTTCACTGATCCTTGCCCATAGCCCAAACAGTCCTCAATAAATTGTCGTCTCTTAACAAACTGATAAATGAGCGTTCTCCGTGTTTAAGTTGGCCAACTCTTTCTCCCTCATATTGATTTGGGGAAGAACCTGTCCTCTCCACATTGTCCTCAACTGTAATAGAAAGACTATGTATCTCAATTCTCTCCTTTAATGTCTCGCGGGAGGCCGAGGAATAAACATCTCACTGATTAATTTCACCGATATTGCACAAGCTATACGAAAGCTGCCATGCTGTTCATTATAAATATTTCATCTGTATAGTCGCTAACGGAACCAACTGTTCTTTGCCTAACGCCTAGATAATCTTGATAGCCGTTTTACCCTCTATTGAATAAGAATTAATCAAGACATGCATGAAAACAAAGATTTCCTTGTCCCTGTCCATAATAATCGATAATATACCGACACTCTTTGTAGGAGGCCTGTTTACATTGTTTTCTCTTCTGGCCTCCCAAAACGTGCAGACAGCATTGACTCCCTTAACCTTCTGGTCATTGCTTATCTCACGTTCTTTTTCCGTATCCCTCTTTGACACATCCTCTCTCATCTGATTGACTCTTGAATTTGTTGGTCTTTCTGCATTCCGAGTACAACGAAAACGCAGATGTTAAGTTGACCCGCGTGCGTAATATCTTCGCCGTTTCTGACTCCTATACTACAAGAACTCTTTACCCTGACCTCTATGTGTGTCGGAGGACCAGAATTGGCTGATATTGGTTTACTTTCGAACTTTTTCAATATACCATTTGATTTCCAGAGTCTACTATTTCACTTCCAGTGTGTAAATGATTTTCCACTTCCGTGGACACTATCTTAACCGTTCAACAAGTCAGCCGTCTTTGATGACAAAATAATGTTTGTCCAACTGTCAATAAAATGTTCGCTGCCCCCCTTTTCTTGATATGGTCTGTAACCAACAAATCTTTTAATCAAAATGGATGTTTGTAGTGGTTCGGAATCCGCTTTAAACTGTAGGTCTCGGTCTGTCTAGCCAAAGTGTGCACAAAATGATCGTAGAGCGATAAACCAAATAAAACCATTCCTAATTATTCTGTTTAAAATCAAACCAGTTTAATATTTCTACGAAATGCAAGTTATACTTTAACAAAAAATCCAACCGGAATTTTAACAGCTGCCATTCGGCATTTCTTCTTCTGCTACCAATCCTATCAATAAAGCAGTTAAAGAAACTACTACAAAAACGTCAAAATTCAATAACGCATTTATTAAAGTTTAATTATTGCACAATTTACACTAGACAAAAACCAGCATTGAATATTTTCAATGAATTAATCCATTAATAAAACAAAGTTCTGTTGCATCAGCAAGCTTTCACGACCACACTAGACTTCGATCTCTCCACCTCCAAATCCGAAAGCAGACTACTTTGATTTATTATTTATTTATTTTTTTGCTGTTCCAAGCATTTCTAAAGTTTCCAAGCTGCAAAAGCTAACCTAACGGAATAACAATTTAAAATTCGTTTCCTCAACAGCGGAACTGTCTTCGGAACAATAATGCTGAACATGCTGAATTGAATTCTTTTATTTATTATCCATGAACAAAATTCTTTATAAAATTCATAATCCATTTTAGGCAAACAAAATAATTTTATTGAGTTCTCAATTTTTATTGGTAAAAACAACAGAGTAAGCAAAGCAAAAATGAAAAGAAGAGAAAATATTTTATATTTGAATCTAATATTTTTTTTGCGTTTAATTAATTGTCTATTTATTGAAAAGAGAAGAATTTTACTATGCTCCATCTTAGAACAAATAAACCAATTCGTTTTCAGGCCACACAACAAAGTGGCAAAATTTAATATGACAACATACCGTAGTTCCTCACTGGCAAAGTTTAACAAAATATAAAACAGTGTTTTTCCTTATAATTTAATACCACGGGAAAATTTTAAATAAATCAAATTGAAACATTATATTTACAGATCGATTTTATAAAAATGTTTATAACATAGGAACAGCAGCTTTGTTGAATGAGACTGAATTTAACAAGTAAATAAATGCATTTAATTATATTAAATAATAAATAAAACAATAATAAATAAATTTATCAATAATAATAACAAATAAATTAATAAATTTAAGAATAAATTAACTTGATAAATAAATAATCTTTTATAAGAATTGTTTTCCAACGGAAAGAATTATTAAAACATCCTTTTAATTTACAACATAATTTAATAATCTTATCAAATAATTGAATATTAAAAAAAACCATGTTACTTGATCAGTATTTTAAAGATATTTCACACATTCTGTGTAGATAGCTTTCTGTGAAATATTCTTTACATTATTATTGTTTGCTATTTATGAGAAAAAAAATCAATTCAACAAAAAGTACTTTTTTAATTCCGGCGATTTGACAAAATATTTTTTTCAGTTCCATAATTTAATATTTTTTAGAATAACCAAAACTTAGTATTCACGAATTAAATAAAAAAAAAAATTTAAATAGCTATTTCTATAAGCTAACCTGTGATAAATTTTTCGTATAAAAAGTTTATGATTTGAAATTTAGTTTTGGTGATTTTTTTTTTGGACGTAGATGGACCTTTTCCATTTTTATATAACTCAAACAACTTATCAATGGGTGATATAAAGAGGACATTACCTTCCGGGATGATTTTTAGGAATATCTGCCTGCATTTGCGTCTCATATGGGATAGGACATTATCTTCCGGATGGAATTTAGGGATAAGTGCTTCGCATTTGTGTGTTACGCTGCCACAATCCTTATCGAGTTATTGCAGTCTAGACGACAGTTGATTCGAACCCTGACAAGAAAATTGGTAAATCTGAAGTTAAAAATCAGAAATTTATATTTAAATGAAAAAAATGTCAATCATTTTACAGCCAATCATTTATTGATGACAGTCATTTTTACTGTACATCCCTAAAAGCAAATTCTATATTAAAAATATTCTATTTTAGAAATTTTTTTTCGAATGCTCACATTTGGCTGTGAACACACGAATTTCATTGACAATTTTATAGAGTCCACCACCTAATTCTGGTCTTTGGTTCAACTTAGATTTCAAATGACATCTGGAAAGTCCCCCTCCAACTTCTTTTCTTCTTCATTGGAGAATTTTCAGAATTGTGTTCATTAACTCGTTTGCTGGAAATTGTACTTAGCTGTGCATTGTTATAAGTCAGTTGAATAACCGTCCTGTCCTAGGACATCCGGTACTGTGCATTGTTATAAGCTTATTGTATAGGAATGCTCACCGAATGCCTTCTGCAATATTCTGTACGTTTCCGCTAGCAAAATTGAATGCAAGTTCTTTGCTCAATGAATTCAGACATTTCAAAAATCGGCGGAATCACTTTTAGCGTCTCACACAACCAAGCGTAACTCAAACACTAATGAATATTTTGACGTCAAATTTCACGGACAAGGACAGTGCCAGCCAGATGTCAAGGACAGTGTCAGCAACCTAAAAAAGAAAAAAATATATAAATTCCATAAGCCTAGGAAAGTTTAAATTGAAAATGGGTCTTTCTTTTTTGGACACAGTAGGAAAACGTTAGGCTTGGAAATGTAACTCCAGATTTTATAAGCTGAAGTAAAAACAATAATAATTATTTTTTATGCATAAGGATATAAATGTCTTCAATTTCGTCAGACAGCTGATTCGGCAATTGTTTTTCGAGGCAAATCAAATTCTAGCTAATGAAAGTGATGCTATCTATCACTTCCTCGCTCATTAAGAAGGTTTTTTTCCGCTGAAGAAAATATCTTAGAAAATGAGACTGGTTAAGATGAGGATATTAGGAAAGGAAGTAAATAAGGTGAATCTCAAAAAATTTCTTTGAATTCGGAAAATAAGACTATTTATCAGAAGAATAAATAAGTCACATAATTTAGTAAGATATACGAGCATCCGGAAATTTTTGTTAGTATCGTGTTCATCAGGAGATTGCTCCCCAAAAAAGAAAAGTCCATAATGGCTTGCTGACAGTTATATAAAAAAATTATTATAATTATTTATTAAAAAAAATTATTATTATTATATTAAATATTATTACAAAAAATATTTATTGTATGCGATATATTTAGAAGGCAGTGTTTATTAATAAGCGTTTCAAGTCCATAGAAAATTATGTCTACGGCCACTTTGGTTAATTAAATGATTATTTTGTTTTGATAGTACTTTATTTTATCTGCAAGGCTACTGGAAAAAATAATCATACATTGATTTTTAAAATGGTATGGTAGAATGAATTTCTTTTTGTCATGTTGTCTTAATTATTTTTATAATCATTTTTAATTTTTAGTCTTCGATCCTGTATATGCCGCGGAGAGAATACAATATTGTCTTGAGGGATATTATTTATATTAACTGCATCAAGTTCATCAAAGGGTAAAATACGTGGCGAATTCTTACCTGACACATGACACTAGTGATAGGAAATTGTAGTGTGCAGATTGGGCAGTCAGATTGTAAGTGGGTAGGGTTGGGTTAAGACACTTGAGGCACAGGTTGGAGAACTTACAGCTTTATTGACACACGCACAAACACAACACACATACAATAAAGACATACAGTATTTAACACATTTAAAAGTATATAATTATAGATTCGTGGACGGACTTCACTTCTAAGCCAAAAACTCGATACTCAGGTGCGCGAAAGCTAGTTCCACTCCGGTCTGTAGGCCAACTAATGCGCCGAATATAAATGCGCCATGCTAATGAATATATTTCCTCTTGGGGTGAGAGACTGCAAACTAAATGTTTCTCAACAGAAGCGGATGATTGCGCTGTACTTCCTGTCGGGTGAGTGTCTCGAGGCTTACTGATCATTTCTCCTGAACACCCCTCGTCGTTCAGGAGAAAGTTCCACTTCTTTTTGCCAGTGTGCAGGAGGAAGCACTGTTACAAAGCATCTTTTATAAGGTATCCTGAAAAGATAGAATGCTGGAAACACATATTATAAGGAGCATCTCTTATAAACGAATCGAAAAAGATGCCAAGAGGTTAAACGCTTCGCGGTCTAAAATACCAATACATTCTGACTCCTGTCCGATTGGTGACAAGCATTCGTACCGAGTTGGAAGGCAAGTTTCGAATCCGTTTTTGGTGTGTGTTGCAATAACTGTTTTCAGGAACGAGGTGTCTCAATATCGGTTATGATAGCATATGTCAATGTCAAGCAACCACCATTAAATTACATGGTGGAATTTGTTTTTTTCTTTTATATGTCACGCACATGCAGGCCAGTTATATTTAAAAGTTTTTTTTGGAAAGGCATAAATTCTTCAAGTCTGTTGGTTAGTTAGGCGTAGCATACATTTAAGATAAGCAAAATCCTCTGTGTGTCTGCCAGTAGACAGACGGCCTTGGCTCACCATGCGGTTGTGGAGCCGATGAAGAAGCAGCAGAAGAATATCCTCTGTGTACAAAAAATATCGGTAGTAAAACAATAAGAAGTATTAAAAAAAGTAGATCCCAATTTTTTATTCTATTGAAATCGGCATGTAAAATACAAAACACAAGCATTAGTCATCTTCTTTAAATGAAAATTTTCTCATTCTTTTAATGAAGATTTTCGAACAAATGCGATAAATAAGATATTACTTTATTTAGAATTATTTAGTAAATGAAAAAATTCAACCAATTTGTGAATTTGAACAAAGCTTTAGAAATTCAAAGTTGGAAAATGCAAACTAAATTCCATAGGTGCGTGTTGAATCTTTCTCTAAATCGAATATTTCGCTTAGAATAAACGTTACCAAAAATTGTATTTTGAACAAAGCCAAAATCTGTTGAAATCTTCTTTTACTCATATTATTTTTTTATTCCCTCGATTTACATAGCTGTAAACTTAAGCTGCTTAAGAAACAAAAGCATTTTATTCGAGTAAAGTGCTGAACGTGACAAATGTGATTTTTGAATAAACGTGGAAGTTATAAATATTTAAACAACTCTTTTAGGCGAACATCTTTTTTTACGCCCATAAATTTGTTACTTACACAAAATGTTGTCGTCCATTTTTCATTCTTACAATTTATATCACTCTTACATTATAAACGCTTGTGTTAAGCGAAAAGTTGAAAAAAACAGCGTGTTTTACAGCGTATTTTTATACAGCAAAAGGGAATATTTTGTGAACTTTTTTAAAGGAAAAAAAGTCATGTAAATAACACTTTACTCCACCGGCGGTGTTCGTTGCAGTCATATCTTTGTTGAACATTTTATGCACACTTTAGGTTAATTATAGCGGGATTTTCAATTTAACGCGGATTTCGAACCCCTAACAAACATCAATGCTACCGTCAGGAATCGAACCTGAAGCCTGTGGTACCCTATGCCAATGGCGCTAGCCAATTAGCCATCAGGCAGCTGTCACATCTTTCAGAAATGAAGAGACTCTTAAGTGATTGTGACTACATGCATGAAGGATATCGAATTGATAGCAAAGCTACCTGGTTGAGGTTAACTTATGTTATTACATTGAGTTGACAAAAAAAACCACCACCAAGTATCGATCGATTCTTTTGATTGATTTTTTCCCAAGGAATGCGATTAACAGTTTGCGGCAATTTCGCATAATTCGCAAGTCTGGGTAAACGTGAGCAGCCACAGTGCGGGAGGGTTGAGATTTCGATTCGTTAGTGGTATTCGCTGAATTAAAAAATGAGGATATTAGATGGTGATTGTGACAATGTGTGTAAAACATCAGGCATCGATACTCAAGATGCTTGGTGGGAGTTTTTCGTTTTTTTCTCATGTGGAGAGTTACCCTAAAAGTCATCCAGGAAGACACCGTCCATCCTTCAATACCCATCGGTGGGCTGTTAGTAGCATACATGAGGCTCACCGATGTTACACCTTCACCTTTTAAACTGATAGGAAAGGAGCTACATAGACTTAAGTATGGGAGCGAAGTGTGGAGAAAGGAAAATAAAAGTTATGAGCACTATTCCTTCTTAAACAAAATGTGCTACAGTGAAAGAAAATTATTTATGCATGCTTGCAAACGACTGGAAAATAAGGCATGTCCTTTACTATAAGGCTCTAATTGATTAATACATACAACTTAAACTATAATTATGTAATTTTTGCTAATTAAAATGTTAATAAAAATAAAATAAACAAATGTCTTGTATCTTAAATCCATACATTTTCAAATATAACAATTTACAGATTTATTATTCACATTATCTATCTTACTGACATTCACGCTACCAAGAAAAAAAAAGATCTTATCTCTTTGATATAAAAAGTACCAAATCATCTCTTTGTCAATAAGTTTCATATTCTAAAAGCTATTCATTCTAAGTTTCATATTCTATGATTATTGACAAAGATATATATATATATATACTATGTTGCTGTAATACAGAATTGTCTAAACTTTTTGAATTCAAAGATTTCTATTGAAAAGATCGATACAAATCTAATTATAACAAGGCATCTTCTGTTAGAATAGATGTTTGCATAAAATTAAAAAGATCTTGTGAAAAACAGCAAAACTGGGGATATTTCACAAAGGAAACAGGTCGGAAAAAAATGGTCATGCGGCAAACAATATTTGAGATTATTAAAATCTCCCTTTAAAAAAAATAATTTGATATTTGGTGCAAAAATTTATTTAAAAAGTTATGAAATATCCATAATCATGATTTTTTTAACCATAAGGAATGCCCAGGGGATTTTTACATAAAAAAGATCAACTTTCGTTGGTGCATAAAAACATCCTCATAAATATATAAAATTTAATTAGCAGAAGAGGAAATATTTCCTATTGAAAAGGCTTTTTATACTACTGTGTCCAAAAAGTAAGACCAATATTCAATCTTAAATTTTCGGGGCATATGGAATTTCAATTTCTTTTCTTTTTTAGGTTGCTGGCACTGACCTTGGCATCTGTGTGAAATTTTACATCAAAATATTCATTAGTGTTTGAGTTATGCTTATATTGGGTTTTTTTCTGAAGTGACTGAATAGGCCGGAGATTTCCGCCTGTTTACAAAGTGAGCCCCTTGTGATTTCGTATATCACGGCGTGTGATAATAATTAGATTCGTCGTAGATTCTGAAAATCTCCGACCTTGGAGTGAACTGTACTTGTGATTTAATCATACACTAGTGATCAAATTTTATTTTTATTATATCTTTGTATAATAATCCAGAGTACATTATATATATATATATTGCTTGTAAATAAAAATTAAAGTGTTCCCTTGAACCTGAAATTGGCCCTCTTCTTGAAGCCGTTATAGGTCTAATATAGGCCGAGACGTTACAATATCTACATCTCTCTCTCTCTATATATATATTCCAAAACAAACACATTTTCATTCCATTTTTTTTGTGACGATAATGATTTAAAATTCTAACAATAGCTTGAATTTATGAAAGTGTGAATAACTTTGCATAAAAAAAAAATTAGAAAACAGTATTATATTTTGAGAATTTTTATCGTTAGTCTACCAAATTTTTTGAACAAATAATAATAGCCCGAAATGTGAAATTTCAGATTTCCAGTAGAAATTTCTACTGAAAATTGAAAGTGCTAAAGAATTTCTATATAATGATTTCTATATACTAAACATGGTTGCATTAAGATTTTAGAGACATACCTCTTGCAAGAATTCATATTTAATGACAGACAGCCACCTAATGTGAGATTAAATTTTTTTAAAAGAGAAATATTTTAAGAGACGCATAATTTATGTATTTGGTGAATCAGTGTGGAAAAATTTTCAAAATAAAATATATGAAATTAAATGATGTTTTCATTATTTGAAATAAGAAAAATTTTATCTCATAAAATAACGTGTTTGATTTAAAAAAAAAAAAAATAATAAACTTAATTTCCTATCATAAATACTTGGAAAAATGGGCCTGAATGGCCGAGTGGCTAGCGCTCTTGCGCTCGGTACCACAGGTTTCGGGTTCGAGTCCCGGCGGTGCCACGGATGTTTGTAGTGGTTCGGAATCCACTTTAAACCGTAAGTCCCGCTCCTAATACGATCGTAGAGCGTTGCGGGGGCATTGTTACTCCGCGTCCGTATCTTCAAGTTACACGCGCCCCCTGGGTAATGCAAAGTGTGTAACGTCTGTGCAGCGCTTGCCTTAAGGCATCCAAGACCAAGCTGTCTAAGTGTTTGCCAGCTGCATTGGAAAAAAAAATACTTGGAAAAAAAATCAGATTTGGGAAATTATTTATTGCAAATAATTTAATCATTGTAGAAAAATTTAATTAAATTAATATAAGCAAATAATTTAAATTTATATAATGAAATTAAGAATTAAATTTAAAAATTAAGTAAATTTTGATTTAATTGTAGTCTTGCATTCCAATTATATTAATATTTTACAATTTGGCTTGAAATATATGGTATTATCTCATTTTAAGATAAGTTTGTCTCTGTTAAAATGATAATTAGTTTTTTTATGAAATAGGAATTGCATGAAATATTCAATTTATTTCTATACAGAAGAAAATATTTTAATAAAATTTTAAGTAATTTTGCATAAGGAAACAGGACTTCCTTTCTTTCTCAAAATTAATTTTTTTTTAACTCAAAATTTAATTCCTCTTATATTTTTGTAGTTTTTATTTATTTGTATAGCAATTTCATTGACGTTAACTCTCTCACTTTATATTCTTATATTATAGGCAAGGACGAATACTACTAAGAACAACTTATTAAGAAGCTCAGCACTGGAGGCAAAAATAAATTAATCATTCGTTGCGGAAAAATATATTAGTTTTTTTTTGCATATAACGGTAAACATCGTAACATATTATTCTGTGATAAATTTTATTGGATTGATGATTGAAAACAGGATTTCATAAAAGTGAGTCGCAGGAGGCATTTAACAGGTGGGCTGAAAAGTTCATAGTCAAACACATAGATGGAGCTACTAGTATTAAATCCATATGATTTTTAGTTAGCCCTAACCTTCAAAAGACACGTGTAGAAATTTGTTGCACTGTTAGTATGTGAGTTATAGCATTTTTAGCGAAGCAACTTTTGTTAGTTTTGAGAAAATGGATAAAAAGGAATTTCGTGTGTTAATTAAAGCATTGCTTTTCGGCGAAAAAAAAATACTATTGAAGCCAAGGCTTGGCTTGATAAACATTATTTAGACTTTACATCAGGAAAATCAACCGTAGAGAAGTGGTTTGTTAAATTTAAACGAGGCGAAATGAGCACCGAGGACGATGCACGCAGTGGATGCCCCCAAGAGGCTGCTACCGACGAAAACATCAGAAAAGTCCCCAAAATAATTTCTGATAACTGTAAAGTGAAGCTGATTGAAAATAGCTGAGACCCTAAAGATATCAAAGGAACATGTTGGACATATCGTGAATGAATATTTGGATATGAGAAGGCTCTGTTCAAAGTGGGTGCCGCGCGAGCTCACAATCGACCCAAAACAACAACGAATGGATGATTCTAAGCAGTGTTTGGAGCTGTTCAATCGTAATAAACCCGATTTTTTGGGTCGATATGTGACAATGGATGAAACATGGCTCCATCATTTCACACCGGAGTCCAATCGACAGTCAGCCGAGTGGAATGCCCGTGATGAACACTAGAAGTGCTATAACTCACATACTAATAGTGCAACAGCTGTCAAATTTATACACGTTTCTTTTGAAGGTTATGGCGAAGTAAAAATCCTATGGATTTAATACTAGTACCGCCAAAATTTAAATTTAATTTTCAATGTTTTATACTTAAAAATGTTGCATTTTAGTACAAAAGCCGCAGATCCTAGTGTAGTATTAATCATATAACATAGTGAAATCAGTAATAAAAGTAAATAAACTATCCAAAATTACCCTATTTTAAAGTAAAAGTAATAAATAACAATTTTAAAGTAATAAATAACATACAACAAAATCAAATTAACTCATAAAGGAAATAAAATATTTGGCTGCATATGAAAACACAATTAATTTACCATGTTGAAAGAAAAAAAAAAAATCTAAACCAAAGCAGCAATAAAACAAAAATAAATAAATAACAGTATTATCACGCAAATTCCATTGTCCTTTTAATTCAATACATGAATTGATAATAAAGTTCATTTGCAGTTATTTAATTCACAGTATATATAAATAAACTGTTAGCAATAGCAAAATATTGTGATGACCTCTTGTGGTATAACAAAATTATAAAAAAAAAATATTTGAATGTTCTCCAATCATTAATGCAGGATATTTTGTATGTATTGTACAAGAATGCCAAACCCTTTTAAAATTCCCAAACTGTTGAAACTAAGATTAAATAAAAGCTCATTTATTTTAAAACTAAGCAAGAAATACAAAAAACATTTAGCTATAATAAACTTGAAGGTAATTACAAACAAATGGAGAAAAAAATTTTCAAGGAAAACTTTTAATACCTGGGAATAAAGTTAAAAATTTCTGAAGCTTTAATCTTTCTAAAAGAAATTTCTAATTTTGAGATCATTGATCCAAGTTCGATAAATACTCAAATTGTTAATATGATAGAAATTGTCGAAATTGTCACCCATAATCTATCTTTTTTTTGTGTTCGTGGCGTAAAAGATCAAATTCCCATTTATCCAAAAGCGATGGACTAGATGAATTAGATTTAGATTTAAAAAATAATATATATATATATATATATATATATATATATTTGGTTGGTTTGGTTTGTCGCTCTTCGGTCCTTTTGTACATACTTTGAGCTAATTAAACCGGGACCTACAGTTTAATGTGGATTCCGAACCACTCACAAACATACATGTCCCCGCCATGTTACGAACCTGAAGCCTGTGCTACCGAAGGCCAGAGGACTAGCCGATTGGCCATCACGCCGCATATGTTGTAAGTAGTAGTTTTATGATTGTTAAAATTTCAAAATTTTGGATAAAATTTTTTTTATTTATTCAAACAATGTTTAACAATGCATATTATATATGCTAAGTATAGATTTTCAAACCTAAATTTTTTTACACAAAGTCGAAACAGTCCCTCACATCAGAATATTCGTGATAAATATTCCGATTCAGTTCTTCCACCAGGATCGATAAATCTGCGTTGTAACATTCGAAACCTGCCATGGTCAGATTCTCAGCATTCTCCAGGAATATTTTCAAACCCCTTCTAGAAAGGCTGCACTCTTCCACACAAACCTTATCTAGATAAAAAAAAAGCAAGAGGATTACCATGGATGATATCCGCCATTAGCATGTCATTCAAACAAGAAGCCTCTTCCAGGTAAAGTATCCTCAGATCCATAGAATTTCTGAGCAGATATTGCAGTGACATTGCATCCATTCTTACAACAAACAGTGTTTTTAGATTCTTAAATTTATAAACAGTTTTCACTGATCCACAGATGATAGCAGCGCCGTATAATTGGAAGAATTCCAGATCTGGATAACGCCTGAAAATGATATTCACAGGTACATTGTGAAATTGGAGCAGTTCAAGAATCCTCAGTTTTGGGCCTATTGCACTTAAAAGAGATAATAATTTAGAAAGAGCTGAAGAATAATGGTTACTGCAGAATTCAAAATTAATACCCAAGCTTCTAAGGTGTTTAAGATTTTTTAGATGCTCAAGACACTTTTCGTGACGCACCACAATATGCAGTTCCACCATCAGTGGAAATATAAGTATGGAGCTTCTGATAACTTCTGGAAACATCAAATTGTATGCGGCGATCTGTTCGGGGTTGTCTTCCACCGCAATGCTGAATTCCCAGAAGCATTTTCGCAATCCGTACTGTGGACGAGCGTCCCTATTGCTGTTATTGCCAATGTGGTGGGCAGCCCAAGAGGAATCGGACTGTCCCAAAGACATCAATCTGGGATGGTTTTTCAATGCCACTATATGTTGAAAATAGGAAGAGCAGTTTTTGTTCCGAAATATATCGAACACCTGTAAATTGATCAAGACGGACAGAGTGTTCGCCGATTCGTTGCGAAAGTAGGTGGATTCTTCCCCGCCCGTGTAATTAATCACAACACTTTTCAATCTCTTACAATTTCTCAGTACTATGGGATTCAAAAATGTGCTCACTTGAAGGTTCTTCAATAAAGGGCACTTCAGCATCAACTTTTCCAGTCTTGAATTTTCGTCGTTCTTGAAGTTTGCGGATAGCTTCACGAACGTGATGCTTCTGCAACCTTGTTCAGTTAGCAACTGGAAAAGCTGATCGCACTCTTCTTCTGAGAACTCGGGATAACGGAGATAGAATCTCTGCAGTTTACCACAGCTTAGTAATAATTCCAAATCACGTAAATAATGGTATTCCATAGTTCTGTAAAATGCAAATAAATCGTTCACGACGCCGCACGTAAGCTCAGAGAAACGATTCTCTGGGCATTCATCCCAATACCCGTCTTCTGTCATCAGTTCAAGAGTTCTACGGCGACAGATGTCGTAGAGCGATTTAGGTGGCATCCTTTAAAATGTAAAGTTTACAACCTAAAAAGAAAAGCAGTCAATGTTTTAGAATGGATAACACTAAAGTATACAACATAAAAAGAAAGTGTTCTAAAGAAGAAGAAAAAAACAATTAAACTAAAATCTAAGCAAATTTCAACGTATCGCGTGTGAACATTCGAGAAAAGATGAATAAACTCAGGAATATAACAATGTTTAATAATGCAAGAGATAATGAAGCAATTGATTGGAATACTACAAGAATGGCCAAATTCAATAGCCACATGAATATAGTAATGTTGAATAGATCTAGAACTTCCTGAAGAAGGAATTGTTCAAGAATCTCTAAAAGAATATGCAAAAGTAAGATAAATATCGTCGAAAATGAAGAATGACGTATTCCAAATTCCACAATAAACACTATAATATTCAAATGAATGTATCAAAGTTTGACAATTCTAGGCATAAATGGAAAATGAAGTATTCCAAATTTTACAAAAAACGTTCTCGCATTGAATAACCTAAAGAATATATCAAAGTTTGAATATTCTATGCATAAATGAAGAAAGAAGTATTCCAAATACAATAAGAAGCATTATACAGCTCAATAGGCATGGGAAAATGTCGTTTGTAAACATGAAATTCTTTAATACATTTAAAGATGCCTGTTACAAGGCGACATCATGGCGTAAGATGGAAATTGAGCAAATTTAGATAAATGAATAAATATTTGCTTCTAGAAAAATTATTTTATGCACTTTTTGCTTCTAACACATTTTTTTTCTTTTACCTTATATAGAAACCTTTTTAAACATCAATTTCTTATTTTTGCCTATTTTTTTTTCGTATACGAGTGTATCTGGAGAAATGTCGACTACTAATAATCGGATTGAATTGGAAAGTCAGATTATACAAGAGAAAAATTAAAAATTAATTGGTATAGAACACATTATCTGGACAGAAAAAGCGATTAGAATTTTGTTAAAGAGCATTTACTTCCAATGAATTACAGGTTTGTTAAACAAGATTAAAACCATGGAGACAGGAAAAAGAGTTTAGGAAGATCAAAATTTCGTATGAGAATATTGATGAGGCTATATATACAGTGAAAAAATTAAATGAACAATTTCCATAAATTTGAACAGAGGCTATTTTTCGGTCCGTGCACTTACAATGTTCAATTAATGCATAAATTAGGCAATCATAAAGTAATTGTTCTACTTTACAGAAAACATTAATTCATCTGCTTTTTCAATGAATAGCAATCCGGTTCATGCAATATTTTGTCTGTTGATAAAAATTTCTAATCAGGTACTTAAATACTTTATTTAACTGACATAAATTCCACAATCGATTTAATAAAGTGTTAATATTTGGCTTCTCATCCCTCATTCTAAAAAAAAATAATTTCTTGAAAATAAATAAATTCTATTTCTCATATTCTGCTGTTGCTCCAGGCGAAATCGCATTCAAAAGATTCCCACATTTCGAATAATTATTATTCGTCGATACTAAAAAGTAATATTTTAGAAGAGCGAAAGAAAGGTACACATCTTCAAACTGTAGAACTATCCATATATAAATATAAATTGATAGATAGATCTGCAGTTCGTGTGTGTCGGTGACAGAGAGAGATTTAAAATTTGGATTGGGCATTCTGTCGTTTCAGTTTGCGGCCTGAAAAATAACTTATTTAAGAATAACACGTTTTGAAACTATGGGAAGCTACAAAATTTTAAAATTTGCAAAACTGGTAACAATTTCTCAAAATTTTTATAAACTTTACTTCAAACTGCTAAATGTATAACAGTCAATAAAAATTATCTGATGTAGAAGTTTATTTCATTTATTTTCATATTCTCTCCTTTTCTCTACAAGTTCATGTCACATTCAGGTTAGATGTTGAGACAGGAATGTTATGACTAGAACCTCATGGAACATTCCCAACATGAGTCTGCAGCAAACAGATCAATTTGTAGCAACCTACTGTACTCAGTTTATTATTTTTTTTTCACTCTTTAGTTATCGTAGACATAATCAAAATTTAATAACGTGTTATAGTTGTAAAATAGTGTTATCGAAATAACTAGCATTTAAGTACATAACATCTGTGATTAATTACATAATGTAGTAAACCACTCATTTTAAGGAGAAATTCTACAGATTCAATTCTCAACATCATTTTATCAAAAAAAAATGTTGCCATCTGAAACAGAAATTGTCAACATTTTTCAATTCCTGCTATTAGCTTACACTCTCCCTATATATATCTTGTTCAAATTTTCAATCGTTCATAAAATACTTTTTATTCATCCGCTCAAGTTGAAATATATTTTTTTTGAGCTTGTAGTGGATGACACTTGATGTTAATACAGTTTTTTCAAATATTAAGTCATTCATTAAATTTAATTATTTAATTATAGTTTTTTTAGATTTAAGTTGCATTTATCCAATAATAGATGGCGCCAGATATAAGAGGACAATTTCACCTTTATTTGTAAAGGACTTTTCTGCAATATAGTGAAAAAAAAACTAGGAATTGACTTAAAAAAAATTTTTTTTTTCATTGCAAAAATGAAATAAACCTAAATATTCGGAATTTTCCTCATTGCACAGGTACGCTTCTTGTTTGGGAAAATAACTAGAATTCTCACTAGATTAAAAACGTGTGTTGTAAATAAAGTTCGTCAAAAATCACAAACATACAGAAGGGTTTAAACAGAAGGGAGAGACCGGAAGAACTCGTGGGAATATGAACATGAGGAACGTGATGAACAGTGTTCTCGCTAATGCCCTCAACATGATCGAAATTGAAGAAACATAATTTTTACTTCTTTAAAGTTAAAATGGCTATAAGATAAGGGACGCACAGCAGGACTCCAGGGAAGATTTTTTTAAAGGTATTGTTTCGAAAAAAGAAACTGAATAAGAAAATAAAAGATTGGTTCGGAAACTAAAATAGTTTATTTAAGAGTGATACATTTTATCCAACTGAATTTCCTATTGTGATCCGATCCCACTAAAACAAGAATAGGAAGAATATTCTATCAAAAACCGTTGCTGTGAGTCTCGATGCAGGAAATCTAAGTTATAAGAAAAAAGTCGTGGTTTAGACAAAACCCAAAAGCGTAGGATGTGATCTATCTGAATACAATTCAAAATAGAGTTCAACATTTAAAATTTTTTATTAAATTTCCCTGACTATTCACTGGGGCAGAAAAGTTTTCGAAAATAATGTAAGAAGTGAAACTGTTAATTGACTTCTAATTAATGTTTCAGGCGAAGACATCGACCTTCAATAGCAAAACTTCCACCACAAATCGGAGAAAACATTAGCTACTATTACTGTGCCCCAAAAATAAAGCCAATTTTTAATTTAAATTTTCCTGGAATATGAAATTTGACATCGAAATATTCATTAGTGTTTGAGTTACGCTTGGCTTTGTGAGACGAATTTCGGGCGAATTTTTGAAATGTCTGAATTAATTAAGCAAAGAACTTGCATTAAATTTTGTTTGCGGAATGAATATTCGTGTGCGGAAACGTATAGAATGTTGCAGAAGGCATTCGGTGAGCATTCCTATATCGGAAAGAAATGTTTAAAAGTGGTATAAACAGTTCAAAGAAGGCAGGGAACGCGTTGTAGACGAAGAATGCTCTGGTCGACCACCTACCTCAACCGACAAAGTTCACGTCCAAAAAATTAAAGATTGGGTGCTTGCAAACCGTTGATTTACAATGAGAGACCTTGCTGATGATGTTGGAATTTCAAAAGGATCGGTCAATTCCATTTTGGGCCTCAAACACGTCAAATCTCGATTGGTACCGAAAACACTGAATTTTTTGGAAAACATCGTCGCGTAGAAGTGTGTGAAACAATGCTTTCTGATTATCAGGACAAGTTGAAATGTATCATAACTGGAAATAAGACTTGGATTTATGCTTACGACCCGGAAACAATCGATCAATGGAGCGAATATCGTGACAAAAATGAAGCAAAACCGAAAAGAGCACGCCAAAGTAGCCCAAACATGGAGGTCATGTTGACTGTTTTCTTCGATTACCGTGATGTGGTGCATTATGAATTCTTTCCGCCTGGCCAAACTGTCAAGGAATATTTTTTGAGTGTTATGCGTTTGTTTGCGTGAAGCTATTCGCAAAAAGAGGCCACATTTATGGAAAGACAACTCTTGGTTTTGCTTCCCGATAATGCGCCATTTCACACTGTATTGATTCTTCGTAATTTTTTCACCAAAATTGAAACCCATATCGTTCTACGACCACCATATTCACTTGATTTTAACCGTGTGACTTTTGGTTATTCCCTAAACTCAAAAGAACACTCCGGGGTTCACCATTTTGAGTCGATTGAAGAGGTCCAACGTGAATCGCTGTGGATGGCATTTTTATTGAATTATCAGAAGTGAAAAGCTGCACTATTTCCTTTTTAAATCAAATTGGATTTATGTACATTCATGCAAAAAAAAAATTAGTATGCAAATCATATATCACACAGCACAAAGTTGCCATACACTTCAAAGAAAGTGAAAAATTAGCATAACTTATGCAAAGAAAAATAATTTAATATTATTTAACTTGACCTTGTAACTAAGCTTTAAATCCAGACCTCTAAATTCTTGCATCCGAATTAGGAAGATTTTATGAAGGAATTTTTAAATTATTAAACATAACATCTTTTGTAGATGAACTTAATTTTTTTTTCTAATGCAGCTGGCAAACACGTAGACAGCTATCTTGGATGCCTTAAGGCAAGCTCTGCACAGACGTTATTCACTTTGCATGACCCAGGGGGCACGTGTAACTTGAAGATAAGCCCCGGACGTGGAGTAACAATGCCCCAGCAACGCTCTGCGATCATATTAGACCGAGACCTACGGTTTAAAGTGGATTCCGAACCACTACAAACATACATGGCAACTCCGGGACTCGAACCCGAAACCTGTGATACCGAGCGCCAGAGCACTAGCCACTCGACCATTCAGGCCCTTGAACTTAAAAATAAAGAGGGGAGAAAAGAAAATGCCAAGATGAACTCGATGTGAGAAAACGTAGAAATTAAATTGAGTTTGAATTGGAGAAATTAAAATTAGAGAATGAAAGAAAACGAATTCTCTAATGTAAAACAGGAAAATACAATTGTAAGACCTAAATTAAATATTCAAAGTCTCATGCAGAAATTTGATCCTGTTAATAACGATATTAATATTTTTCTTACCTTGCTAAAATGTCAGATTCAAAAGCAGATATTGCTTGGGTTTCTTATCCAGTTGGTTCTATATCCATACAACATCGCGCAGTCTGTAGCTATAGAAGATGAAGAAATTGAAAGCGATTATGATTACGTCAAAAATTTACTTCTAAAGCGTTTTAAAATGAGCCAGGTAAAATTTAGACAACTTTTTATGATCCATAATTAAAGTCCTGGGATTGATTTTGAGTCTATCTTTAGCAGGGAATGCATACCGCCAGGTTATTATAAACCCGGGGTATCCAAAAGTTTTAGCCTAAGTGCCACATTAACTTCATCCACATGTCACAAGGACAAAGATCTAGCTATCTCATCATACAAATATACTCTAGTTTTGAATTGTGTACACATTTTCGCTTCGGTAACCAGGCGGCGAGGGAGATATCTACAGATCTGGGTGTGTACATAACTCCGTTTACAATTTCAGTTGACATTTATATTTACCTGTAACTAGCAAGTACCTAGGGTTATTACTAGACACAAAATTGTCTTTTAATGCCCATAAGAAAAACACCATTACGAAAGCAACTGGTGCGAGTTTAAACTCGACAACCCAATTTCTCGAGAGAGTGGCAAACTTCTGATCTACAAATCAATCACGAGCAATTCTTCTTAATAGGAATCCCATATTCGTCTACAAATCTTAATGTATGTCCCGGTCTATTTAGCCTAAAATGTACAGTAGAACGACAAAACAAACTCAAATCTTAAAAGATTGCAGATATTTCAAAAACAAGCAGTTAGCTATGATCACTTACGCAGCTTGGTTTGTCCGGAAAGATATCATTCGCCCAAATTTCAATATTAAACTTTTTCCAAATTATATTGTGAAAGTTTCTAACCTGCGCAATAGTTAGTGACTTCCTCACGACCGAAAGCGGGTTTGATTCTTAGTTTTTCAACTGTTCGCCACTGCTAAGTTGAGCAACTTAAATCTTTCTTTGCCGAGTTGACCACAGCTATGTTTCCAGTTTAAGTTAAAAAGGATATTCTAAATGATATCACAAAAGAAAGTTGTCAAATATTTTTGGTCCTGAAAAGAGTACAAATTACATTTCAATATTAATTCTGATGAGAAGATTAAGGAACTTTGGAGTCAGTACGCCAACAATTAATTCTTAAATTCTTGTATGAAACATTTAGGTGGGGACAACCCGTAACCCCCGATTTATTACTGAGTTATTAGACAATTCAATTCAATTTTTAATTCAGATTTAATTAAATTAATTATTTTTTTTTAAATTTAATTTTCAATCCCCCAGACCTCAGTTTTAAAGATCACGGCCAAATAAATAACAGTGATACCAAAATGTGATGCTTTCTAATAATTAAATACACAAAAATTTCCGAATAATATGCATTGCAACGTTCTGTATTAAGGATTATAACATGAATTAAAAATACATAGTTTTTGCTAAAATATTATGAAAATTACTTAGGTTTAATGAAATTAACTTTCCACTAATTGAATACACAAATAACAATTTTCAATAAACACAATTAAATATTAATAGTAAATATTAACAAATTAAATAAACTTAGTTTTTTTTAAAAATATCTAAAAATAAAGTAAGAAGCTTGCAGCACTAATATAAGTAGCAGAAAAAAATTGTAGTGGGAATTATAAATTTGTAGTGCACTGGTAAAGACGAGGGTTCAGATAAGACATCAATCATACCAAATCCGGACATGCAATCATAAAAATAGATTTGCCATAAGAGGGCCTGAATGGCCGAGTGGCTAGAGCTCGGTACTACAGTTTTCGAGTCGCGGCAGTGCCATGGATGTTTGTAATGGTTCGGAATCCACTTTAAATCGTAGGCCCCGGTCTAATAGGATCGTAGAGCGTTGCGAGGGTATTGTTACTCCGCGTCCGTAGCTTATCTTTAGCTACACACACCTCCAGGGTAGAGCTAAGTGAGTAATGTCGGTACAGCACTTGCCTTAAGGCATCGAAGACAATTGTCTGTGTGTGTGTTTGCCAGTTGCATTAGATAAAAACAAATTGCCGTAAAGGCAATAACGAACTGAATTGAAATGATTACCGCCCATTTCTGCTAAGCCAATTGGAGAGGGGTTTAAATATAAAAATATTTTAAAATAATTAGAAATTAAGATCTAGGAAATAAACAAAACAATATAATGAAATGAAACTGATCACTTTTAGAAAAACAAAAACTAATCCCAGAACATAAAACACAGCGCAAAAATATTATTTTATACAGAATGGTCCAGCCAAATTGATACCGTGGCTGAGTGGAAAAGAATTTTAAAAAGTTAGTTAAGAAAAAGCATAATCTTCATATTATTATAGTATTAGCTTATGCAAGCCCAGTTTGGGGTTCTGTTGCTCGTACAAATTTTGAAATTATTCAAAGGCTTGAGAACAAAACTCTCAGAATGTTAACGAATTCACCCTGGTACTTTCGTAATGACGATATTAGACGAGCTCTCTCGATTCCAAGTTTAAGACAATTTATTCACAAAATTTCTACTAAGTTCTATAATGATATGCGAAACATCAATAACCCCGTTTTAAATGTCCTGCAAAATTACTATTATGATATTTCTTCCCGCCAACATAGCAAATGACCTCGCACTGTTCTAAATATTTTAAATTAATTCCTTACAACTGCCTAGATGAAAAAAGTTCGCTTTTCTCCTATGCTATTTTTTCTCTTAATTCGACCTGTGCTCATTCTGTTTTATTACAACTGATTTCATCAACATCTAAATTTTTGAAATTTTTGTTATTTTTGTTATTTTTTTAAAAAGGGCATTTAATTATCTATTTTGCTTATTAACTCAAAGGGCATGAAACCACCGCTATGTTTCAACATTTTACAATGAAGGAGCTAGTGGCCACTACGCGGCCAAGGATCTCCGTAATAATCTACAATATGTCAATCTTCATATTGCCAAAAAATGTGGCAAATTGTTCATAAGAATATTGGAAATTGTAATTATTACATTTGATGATAATAGTTAATTAAATGCATTCGGAATTTGTTATATTATAATAGTTTGGAGAAAGTCTTAGAAGGAAAAAAACCGAACTTACTTCAGCAGTTAAATGGCAGAATGGCGGTTTAGCAGTTATGGCGGTAGAATAGTCAAAATGTCGGGTTGGAGTGCAGATCAGCTGAAATTTATTGATGGCATTAATAATCTGTTTAAGTATATCGTCATTTTAAACAAAAATTCAAATTCCTTAGCTGAAATCTTCTTCAAAGTGACTTAATATTCTACTAAGATACTCAAGTCACCATTATATTTGTTTATTATAATTTTTTGTCATATTTTGTACTTAATTTTATAGTACATTCAGGTTTTAATTAGCAAAAGTAATAATTAGGCAATTAAGTAACTAATTATTAATAAAGTAGTAATACACACACATAATAAATATAAATTATATATATATATAAACTCCCCAGCACTGTAGTCCATGTTGGATCACGGCCTCTATCTCAATTACTTGCTGAATTTACAGTTTCTGTAGATTCAAAATCAATTGTAAATTTATTTTTTTAAATTGATTCATTTATCGAATTGCTTTTTTTAATTAAAATATTAAAAAAAATGAATTGAATCATGTGGTAGGTTTTTCTTCGCAATATAAAATAAAATGCAAATGTACAATTCAAACATTCATTGATGTTTTTATCAAAACTCAGTTCTTTTGATATTGACTAACATAAATACCTCAATAAGAAAAACTGAGTCCATCACGTTTGCTGTAGTGGACTCAACTAACCTCGCGGGAAGTTAACTTTTCGAATGTTAAATAATTATCACTGTTCTGTTTCAGCATAAGGTATTAACAATGTAGAAAAACTCAAATTTCAATTTTTTAAAATTTATATTTATATTTCTTATGATTGTAATGTGGATACAAAAATATTTTACACAACAATCAAATAGTCTGTTACGAAATTAACGAATTTTTCTTATTACATGAGTGTTAAAAATAACGATTCAATATTTATAAAACAATAAATAGTAAATAATAATAAATAAATAAAAGTGACAATTAAAATTAATACAGAAATACATTTTTTTAACTGTAACTCTCAGCGACACATTTTCTTTAAAACACAGGAATTCTTTTTTTTTTTTTTTTTTTTTTTTAATATCTACTTAATTTATGCCTTTGAATTCTTAAAAAAACAAACAAAAGATATGGAATGAATAAAATAGTTAATTTAAATTATTATTATTGAATATCAAAATAAGAAATATCTTATTTCGATATTCAATAATAAATCAGTGATCTAAGAAGAATTTTTACTACTTCCACTTCGCAATAGTTTTTACAAGAAATATTTTACTCAGTATGTATAAAAAAAACTGTTTGTAATAAAAGTGATAACCCTTAAACAATTTGCTAATGATAGAGATAGGATCATTAAAGATTCAATATCATCAGAAAGTACTTACAGATAAACAAATATAGGCTTGTAGAAGTACAGATCCACGTTCAGTTTCCTGTCTTCAAGCTAGGGCGAAAAAGCGAGTTCTCAAGTCGTTCTGTGCGTTGGCTACTGCTCTCTCCTGTACTGGAACCGTACTGTACCGTAGAAATGTACTGATCAATCACATTTATTGAACTTTTGTCATCACAGCGAGCTCGCCACAATATTTCAAATTTAAATCCAAGATGCTATCTACTTGTTACCACTGATTAACCAACTAATCAACTGGTCTACTAACGCAAAATATCTCGGAGTATATCTTGACAATAAACTAACTTACATTAATCATATGAATCACATCAAAAAGAAAGTAAATATTTGTATACGCATGTTGTATCCCTTTATTAATAAAAACTCACCTCTTTCCTTAGAAAATAAATTACTCATCTACATGTACTATTTGCGTCCTGTTATAACTTATGCTAGCCCAGTTTCGGGTTCTGCTGCAAGGTACCATATTAACTTTATTAATAGAACTGAAAATAAATTACTTCGTATGATAACAAACTCTCCTTGGTACTTTAGAAATGATGACATTCGTCAAAGCTTATCCCTCCCTGTTATTCAAAATTTTATGCTTAAACTTGCGACTAATTTTTACGCAAATCTTGATTTTATTCCCAATGATGAAATTCGTAATCTTCCTAGATACGATTTCACATTGCCGGAAAACGCTAAACGCCCTCGGGCGACATTGCACAATTTGCAATTGACCTAGACGAACTGGCTCAGTGCTCAGAGTAGAGCCCATGTTGCCGAAAGGTAGCGGGTTCGAACCTGACCTGTCCCCTTTAGTCATCATTTCTAGCAGCAATTACTCTACTCCGTAGTATACTCCTATTTTTATTTTTGTATATTTTTCTCAGTAACTGGTTTTTTATCTTTTTTCTTTTATTATTTTTATCTTTTCATCAGTTTTTGAAATTTAACTTTTAATTTTTTCATTATTGGGCAATACCTTGATCACTTATTACTGTTTATAATCATCAATATTTTACACTTTCACCAATGAACTCTAACATACCATCCTGGAGTAATAGGTCATCATAGACCAAGGAACTCCGTGAAAACTAGGACGACGGATTACCCCTGATTCGTATAAATAAATAAATAATATATATATATATATATATATATATATATATAAAATTTAAAGCAAAAAGTTTAAAATGTGAAATTTATTATTATTTAATTTTAAAAATTTTAAGTATCAAGCTTCCTTTATAAGGAGAGTAAATTTTTTTTTTCTTATAAAACAATTTATTTTTTTTAATTTATAATTTTTTTTCAAAACTTAATAAGTTATATAAAAAAAAATATATATATTTCGGTGATGGATTTTTCCTTTTTACGACTTTTTTTTTGTCAAGGGATATGTTTTTCAGTTTGACGTTTTAATTTGCAATTTTTTTCCTCCATTTTTTAATTTAAAAAAAAAACAAATATTTTGGTATGTTAAATTTTTTTCTTTTTTAAATTTTAAATTTATATATACATTAGAAATTGCATCTTTTAACTTTAATGTTTTTTATATGCTTTTAATTTGATTTGTTTTTTCAATTAAAAATTTTTTCACCAATTTGTTGACTTCTAGAAAAAATATTTTGATAAATAATTTTGTCTTAGTACAAATTTATTTAAACATTAGAAATTTGTTTTAAAACTCTTATATTTTGAACATTATTATTTAACTCTTCATTTAATTTTGCTTTCCTTGTAACTGGCGCTCAGTGCCACAGGTTAGAGTCCTGGCTGTGCCATGAATGTTTGTAGTGGTCGGCACAGTCCGGGGCAGGTGGGGCTTGTTGTGGGGCGGCAATGGGAGAAATCTGCGGTGGCGCGTGCGTGACACGTGCTGCGGGAACGGTTGGTACATACGGGGCTGGAGGCACTGGCATCCTGGGCGGTCTTTGTGGTTTGGGTTGTTGAGTGACTGGCGCGTGCCGTTGCTGACCTGCCGTGATGTTGGCGAAGGAGAAGTCATGCGATACGGGCCTGGGTGCTGGTGCAGGTTGAAGGGGCTTCTTCTTCTAGGTTTTTGCGGGCTTTTTGTTTTTAGAGCCTGGACTTCTAGGGCAGCCTCGCCAGTTAGCGGCGAGGTCTCCTCCACAGTTCACGCAGGTAGCTGTTTGGTCCGAGGGACTCAGCAGGGAATGGACGGACTAATACTATCAGAGGCTTTCAGACAGTGTCTGCCTCAGCTAAGACACGAGACCGAGGTCCACATTAGGGCCTACCTCATTTTTCACACCTATTGGCAGATCGCGTCGACGATCAGCTCTAATTAATGTTCAACCCCCCCTTGGAACTTCTCAGGATTGCCACCTAGAACGCAAATGGTTTGCGTTCTAAAATCAATGAGGTAAGAGAATTCGTTTTAGATTACAACCTTGATGTTCTTTTGGTCCAGGAAACTAAGCTTAGACCTGGAGAGACCCCACTGATCGCTAATTATCGATTCTATCGTTTTGATAGAATCAACCCAAATTCTAATGTAAGCGGAGGCACTTGCATCTATATTAAAAGTAGTATTAGGCACCATGAACTACCTGTTCCGCGCCTTAACTGCGCCGAGGTAGCCATGATTCAAATTCATCTTAATGATTTCCCCCCTATTATCATCACTTCGACTTACGTCGCTCCTTATAATCCAGGTGGATACCAGGTGGAGGATATTAATAGGATTTTAAAATCTGGACCCAATGTGATTCTAGCCGGCGACCTAAACGCTTTCCACGCTAGTTGGAATTTCGGACGTTCAAATCGTAATGGTTTCCAATTGAACAATTTTCTGAAATCCCAAAGAGGGTTGAAAGTCGTGGCACCCCCCCAGACCAACTAGATTTAATATTAATAATAATACCGCGGGAAATGTCCTTGATTATGGCATTTTTAAATTTATTCCCTTTAATTGTGATGTTGAGGTGGTCAACGAACTCGATTCCGATCACCTCCCTGTTTTGTTTACCTTCGAAACCAGCATTGAATCACTGAAAGGTCCAGAACAACTTTCGACCAATTGGGAGGACTTTAGCCATGCGCTAAGCTCTAAGCCCCTTTTGCATTTAAGCGAACCCGCTGACGCGGAGCACCTTATTCAGAACCTGGAGTTCACGCTACAAGGAGCTCTCAGCGAATCATCTAAACCACGTTTTAAACCTCCACCTGTTAGGTTTCCAAGCGAAATCAAAAATGCAATTAAACATAGGAGTACTCTACGTCGGTTCTGGCAGCAGTCTAGAGACCCGAACGCCAGAGCTGATTATTATAGACAGGTTGCAATAGTAAGAATTATGACTAAGAAATTCTCACAGCAACGATGGGAACACACCATAGAGTCCATGACTCAAACAACACTATTTAGACGAACGTCTTTGTTGCGTAAACCTTTTACCAACATCCCACCATTAATACGCTCCAATGGATCTTTTGCTTATGCACCTGAGGAGAAAGCCGAGCTTTTAGCTGATAGCCTACAACAACAGTTTGAAACGAACCACGACGTCGAAGATCCTATTTTCTTCAGACGCACCAACACAGCAATAGCAGACTTCCTACAACAACCACACGTAAATAATATTAGTCTGGTTAGCCCAGCGGAAGTCTGTGAGTTTATCAGAAAAATTAAACCCAACAAGTCTCCTGGGATTGATCGCATTAGCAATCGGATGTTAAAATCTTTACCTTACACCTATGTGCTACTGATCACTTATCTAATTAATATTTTAATTGATGAGTGTTATTTCCCACAGAGCTAGAAAACTGCCGTAGTAATTCCTATTCCAAAACCTGACAGCAATAGGGCCTACTCCCAAAATTACCATCCAATCTCACTACTTAGTGGAGTGAGTAAAATATTCGAATATTCGATTCTTAAACGCCTGGATCAGCACTGCACGGATCATAATATTCTCATACCTGAGCAATTCGGGTTCAGAACCCCACTCAGCACTTCTCACCAGCTCTTACGTGTTAATGAGCTGATCCATGATGGCTTTATCAATCGTAAATCTACGGGAATATTATTTCTGGACGTAGAAAAAGCCTTTGATAAAATTTTTTAATGGCTTATTAATGCTCATCCGCTTCACCCCACTACAAAATCATTCAGTACCTCACATTGCTCATCCGACTTGGATTTTTCACGCTCGGTCCCAGTTTATTAAATTGAACGACATACCTAAGCCAGAGTTCTGCAAACTGGCCATGTTCGCAGATGACACAGAGATAATTGCACAGCACAAAACACCTACTGGCAACTGGCGTACCGTTTATGGAGTACCAACAGGGGGATATACCCCTTAAACCTCCTCATCTTAATTCATAAATAAACTTGGAATTTTAAATGGCTGCTTAATTATTGTTAGTAAAAAAATAAAAGATAAATGTTTCTAAATTCAAAAATTAAGTAGGTACTCAAAATTAAAAAAAAAAAAAAAAAAAAAAAAATACTATTTATAAAAAAAGTAAGATACAAAATAAAAGAAATTAAAAGTTAAGTTTTAAAATCGGTACAATTAGGGACCAGTTGTCGATGCCTTTTACTATTGCAAAAACGTAAACAAACCCTCCAACCCTTTGTTTACTAATCACTGATTGGAAATCATGCTGAACGGTGAGAGCCAATAGGAGCATCTGAAAGGTAAAAGGTTAAACATGGTGCAAAATACAAAAATCCCCACAAAAAAAAAGGCCGATCACAGAACCGTGATTCTTTTTAATTTTTCTTTTTATAATTTTTATTTGATTTTCAAATTTTATACTTTTTATTTGGTTTTCGATTTTATAATTTTTATTTTTATTTTTATAATTTTTATATCTAGTCCTTTTGTTTCCTTACAAAAAAAGGGGTAAAAAAGCGAACGAAAAAAATAAAATAAAAACCTAACTTAATTACCAGTCGGAAAGTCATAAGAAAAATAGTTAAAGCACAACGTAGCAGTAAAAAGGGATAGAAAAGGAACAGGATATCCCTGCGCCAATTCTTTTAAATTAATGAGTTAATTAATTTTAAGCCAAAGTAAATCGTCAGATACGCATTGAGATAAATTCTCAATGAGCAAGGCTCACCCCATTACCTGAACTCGCTTGCGCTTGTTCAGAATAACAGCCATGGTGCTTCTTAACTTTAGGAAAGCACTCATAGGAGACGTCGTAGACTGCCCTTGGTCTTTTTTGAGATGATTTCACACCTGGGTGATAGGTTGGCAGACTACGGATTAACTCATTGCTAATCTGAGGACATTTTTCAAGAAAATTCTTTGAAATTTTGATAATGTAATCAGGAATAGGCTCGACGTCTAGATCTCGATGGAGGATCTTACGACGAACGAACCATGGTGCGTCAGCAATCATAGCCAGGTGTTTATTTTGAAATACCTGGAGTCTCTTGATGTTCGTGAGCGAGGTAGAGGCCCAGATGGGACTACCATAGACCAGGATAGGCCTAATGATAGATTTGTAGAGCAGAAGCTTGTGTTTGATCGCAAGCCTACTCTTTCGAGAAATTAGGCAGTGGAGTTTAATACTCGCACCAGTTGCTTTAGCAACTGTGTTCTTAATATGGGTATTGAAAGACAATTTTGGGTCTAGAAACAACCCCAGGTATCTATATTCAGTTACCCAGGGGACGGGCTGGCCAAAAAGAGTGATACTCCCTAATGGAGAAAACGCGATCTTCCGAGTAAATAGCATACAGGCTGATTTAGTGGCGTTTACTTTGATTTTCCAGGTGGTTAACCATTTTTCTAAATTATAAAACTCAGACCACATGCCAGTCATTATTACCTTAAATCTCAATAGTAATCTTTCTACTTCCACTCAACGCAAAACCACTAACTGGCATAACTACAATTATACAATGCAACACACCGCGCTTCCTATCAACAGAATAAATTCTGTCCAAGATGCTGAACAAGCACTCAATAATCTCACAAACGTTATGCTCGAAGCTCTAGACAAAAGCTCCAAAAGAAACTTCGACCATCCGGGGAAAAAGATCCCAAAGGAAATCAAAACAATCATCATTAACAGAAACAAAATCAGAAAAGCCTGGCAAAGATCTAAAGACCCGTCTCTCAAAAATTGCATCACCAAATTAAATAACATCATAAAGAAGAAAATTAAACTTCACAAAAGCAACAACTGGGCCAATATCACCAACGATTTCTCTAATAATAGCACCGCACTTTGGAGAAAAGTCTCAGCACTACGTAAAAACAATGACATTCAGATCCCTCCACTTATCTCTGATAATGGTTCAACTGCAGTCTCACCAAAGGAAAAAGCCGAATTAATTGCAGACTGCTGGCAAGCTCAATTTTCTCCTAACCCGACAGATAATCACGTCTCCACCGACTCGTTAATCATTTCTGCTGCTCATCATTACCTACACGAACCTCATGTAAATTACATTAGTGCTATCACCGCCTCGGAGACACTCGAATTTATCCATTCCCTAAAAATTAAAAAAGCTCCGGGTGAAGACAACATTAACAATGCCATGATTAAACATCTTCCACTTAAAATCATCGTATGGCTAAACATCATCTTAAATCACTTTTAGTTTCTCACATTTTCCTAGCTGCTGGAAGACAGCCACAATAACACCCATACATAAAAGTGGTACAGATATAAATCGACCACAAAACTACCGACCTATTTCTTTACTTAGCAGCATCAGTAAAATTTACGAACACGCCATCTTAGTACGCATTAATAATTTTTGCACCCAGAACAACATCCTTATTCCTGAACAGTTTGGATTCAGGAAATCACTCAGCACCACACATCAACTTTTCAGAGTCTCTGAACTAATACACGACGGTTTTTCCAAGAAAATTAACACTGGTATACTCTTCTTAGATATCGCGAAAGCGTTTGATAAGATTTGGCATACCGGTTTAATTTTCAAACTCATGCAACTCGAATTTCCAACACCTATTGCACTCTTAATTAACTCTTTTCTCTCACACCGGAACTTTAAAGCGAAGGTAAACAACTATACATCAACACCACGAGCGATCGCCAGCGGCCTCCCGCAGGGTTCACTTCTTTCACCGTTATTATTCAACCTTTACGTCAATGATTTCCCACGCACGACGAATACCCAGATAGCTATGTACGCGGACGATACCGCTATTATCACACGAAACATTGATAGAATAGAGACCATCATTAATCTTCAAAATTGCATAGGACACTTGGAGATATGGCTCTCACGATGGAAAGTGAAGGTCAACGCTTCCAAATGTGCCTGTCTAATTTTTACTCATCACCGTCGACGATTTGACCTACCTGAACTCAAGATCTTCAATGAACCAGTGCCGTTTGTAAGTGAGTACAAGTACCTTGGGGTCATTTTAGATTCAAAACTTAGCTTTAAATCTCACATTCGAGACACAATCAGAAGAGCAACTATTGTTAGCCATCAAATCAACCCACTGATCAACTTCCATAGTAAATTATCTATCAGAAGTAAACTCACTCTTTACATCTCCATTCTCAGGCCCATTATCACCTATGCGGCTCCTGTCTGGGTCTCCTCACCCGTTACCACTTTACGGAAATTGCAGATTTTCCAAAACCAACAACTGCTTAAAATTACCAACGCTCCTTTTCACCTCAGCAGAGAATTTCTTCACAACAACTTAAAACTAGAATCTATCCTGGACTACTCCAAACGTATCGCAACTAATTTCATTAACAACGCCAATAGCTCTAACAACCCGCTTATACAAAATCTACCTATCTACGATCATAAACACCCGAAAGCAAAGAAAAGGCCTCGGACCATCAATAACGCTATGTTCATCTCTTTTCCAATTCCGAAAAGAGTTAATTTCGATCCAGGATAGTTTAATCTCTTTTGCATTCTTAATTACCACGTTTTGTTTTTCAAAATTTCTTTCCGTTTTTTCATTGTTTACATTTACTAGTACTCACGATTTCCAACAGATGGCGCTACGCGACCTCCGCACTTTACATTCTACTAACCACGCCTCTCCAACCAATCGAAAGAGAGCTTCAAAATTCTTGATCACGAGTAAAACTACCTGCAAACTCAATCTCTTCTCATTCGAGCAGTACACTTTCACCAGGACTCCGGGTCCTTTAGAAACTCTTTGACACCCCCTTTTCTTAACCCTTTTCCTATCTTTCTGAATTTTCGGAGCGACTAGTGTATACTAGCCCTTCATTAATTCTGCACATCGAGCAAAGGATCTTTTTAACTTATAATATATTTTTTAATTAATTATTTTACAGATCATTTAAACTTCCTATTTTATCATGATAAACTAACTTATCTAATCCTGAGCTGTGGCTCTAACCTATTTACACCTTTTAAAAACTCTCATTTACATGCAATATCCTTTTTAAGAATTAAATTTTTCAATTTAAGTAATAGGAGATATAGGGTAACTTTTTCCCTAGGTGCTCCTTCAACCATACTACCTTTGCCTTTGTACAAGAAACAAATACAAATCAAAACGCGAATCCCAGAAGAACAAACCAGAACCAGCGAAAGGTGTGTAAAAGTGTAAAAAATTTCAAAAAAGTGTACAAAAATGTGAGAAAAAGGGAAAAACCCACTATTTGTCAAGATTTAGAACATGCCTCGGTCTTTTACGAGTGCAAGGAAGTGTAATATCATAATTAACAGTGTTTATGTCATTAATTACCGGGTTATTGGAATTATTAATGGAATTATAGAAATTTGTGGCTAACTTATGAACATATTCGCGAAAACTTGGCATATCAAAAGACTTTAATTTCTTTATTTCTAAAGTACCAAGGCGCATTAACTATCATTCGTATGACTTTATTTTCTAATCTTTCGATGAGAACAAAATTGCATTGTGAAATAGAGCCTCAAACTGGACTCGCATATGCTATAACTGGAC
>BPLQ01007072.1:0-27950 GCA_021605075.1 Caerostris darwini
AAGATTCAAGAATGATCAATGATCTATTTTATTACAAATTTTTAAAAAATCTGTATGATGATCTATTTTATTACAAATTAAAACAAAAAATTAAAACGTATTTAATTCCTCAAAAATTTGGGAGTTAGTGAATTTTTATGTGACTTTAATTTGTAGTTCGCACAATATCTCAATGATGTTTCATTTTATTGCATATTTTTTCCCAATATTTCAGATATTATAGATGCAATAATAGAAATAAAAAGTATTGCACGAACGATATTTTGATATTTATCTTTAATATAATAATATAATCCCTACAAGAAAAATCCCGTGAGTTGATATATAGAAACTAGTCGATGATGAACATAACATACTTTATATCTTTTATAAATTGTTGAAATAGAGAGAAACCAAATAAGTTTTTATCATTTATATTTCATATTTCTGCTTTTTTAATTTTTTTCTTTGCATCCAGTTAAAGTAAGCTTAATAGTTTATAAATAATTCGTATATTGCATTTTCTTATGTAGGGTACAAACTAAAAGTTAACAAATTATATCAAGTTATTAATAAATCAAATAGTAGCTTAAATCGTTAACAAATAACGCCTATGTTCTTATAGATGTATTTAAATAAGTCTTTTTATGCTTTTAAAATATTCTTGCTGGGGGACCTGAATGGCCGAGTGGCTAGCGCTCTGGCGCTCGGTACCACAGTAGGGATTTCGGGTTTAATAATGGTTTCGGGTTCGAGTCCCGGCGGTGCCAGGATGTTTGTAGTGGTTCGGAATCCACTTTAAACCGTACGTAGCTGTCTACTATGATCGTAGAGCGTTACGGGGGCATTGTTATTCCGTGGCTTATCTTCAAGTTACACTCGCCCCTGGGTAATTCAAAGTGAGTAACGTCTATGCAACGTTTGCCTTAAGGCATCCAAGACCAAGCTGTCTAAGTGTTTGCCAGCTGCATTAGAAAGTGAAAAAAAATATTCTTGATGGTATTAAAGAAATTAAATCGTTGTTGAAATTCTGCAAGTTTATCAATCTTGAAGAAAACTAGATTTTAAACAGCTAAATAATTTTACAATTGTCTGTATTGACCCTTCATTCGTTCCATCGTAAAGATGAAATCAGTGTTCTTTAATCATAAGTTTGCTTTGTCGAAGTATTGCAAATAAAATACAGAAAAGTAAAAAATATATATTTTCAGCTATGGATATTTGTGGTAAAATATTGTAGATATTCTCTAACATCATTTTTTAATGAGGAAATTAATTATGACAACTTTGTAACGAACTGAACTGAATGATATCGTGAACTGAATTGAATGATAAGGTGAACTGAACTCAATGATATCATCTGAAATTTGCATCCAAAGACTTGAAAACAAAATCCTTCGGATGATCACCAACTCACCTTGGTACTTCAGGAATCAGGATATTAGACAATCGCTTAACTTTCCAAACTTTCGCCATTTATACTTAAAATTTCTACGATAATCTTCCTCACCCTTGCAATTCGGTTTTAAATTCTTAACATGTAATCCATTGTTTTTCCCCCCTCATTCCTTCATCTGAAGTGTTATTCCTTAGTTGCTCCTCCTTGCTATTCCTTGCTCCCTCTAATGTTATAGTTTCTTCACATTTCATATTTATACATTTTATTTTTAAAGTATTAAAAATTTTTTTTCTCTCTCTCTCTTAATTTATATTATTACCTTAATTATATTTTTAATTATATTTTTCTAGATATAAGATGTGCGGCATTAATTTTTAATAGGCATTAACCTATAGCAACTCTTCTCCAACATTAAGATAAAAGCGTGTGGCTGCTCTGCAGCCAAAGTATTTTGTTTTAACCACCCAGAACTCCTGAAATTTTGGAATTAACAAACAATTTAAGTTATTTAGTTGAATTGACGAGTACATACTTCACTAAAACCTCAATATAACTGAAAAGAAAGTAGGAGGGTAAATGTTTTTATTTTCAGGATCAATGTACTTATAGATCTTATCAATGTGCTTATAGATCTACAGAAGCAGTGATCCTAAAAATTTGAAAATAACCGCCATTTTTTATAAAGCTGCCATTTAAAATAAATGCCATTTTTTTTCTCAACATTCATCAAAATTTTTAAAAGGTAAGATTTAATTGATTTTTTCGTTATTAATCATATAAAAAAGGACAGTAAATTAAAAAAAAAAATTAATACAAAAATTTATTTAAAAAAAAGCTATAAGTTTAAATAATAAATTATATACAATGTACAGAAATCACATAAAAGCAAACACTCGCCAATTCATAATACTTACTGCAGTGTACACACAGCAAAATACAACAGCAAGGGCGAATACAGTTTTCATGTTGCTGATATATCCAACTTTAAAGACTGCTTATGATAAGCAAACAGGCTTTTTGTACACAGAGCGTGAGAACAGATATGCAAAATACCTCCTCCTCTTCACTTAAGACAGATGTTTTTAAAGAATTCATTCTGCAATGCAATTTCACTATCAATGTTAATATCAAAAGCTAAAAAGATATTCTCCTGGTTGCTGATTAAGGCACTTAGTTGGTTTTGGATAAAATTTAAAGAGTTATAATTTCCTTCTTAAAGAAAGGGGATATTTCAGAAGAATTATCTAATAAATTATTTTACAGGACAAAATCAGAAATTCAAAGTATAATAATATTAATATTTTTGTTGTAAAATGAATAGAAATGCCATTCTTTTTTTTATTAAATGACTTTTGACTATTTATCTACACTCATGTCCATAAATTAAGGATAATTCAGAATCACACAGAAATTGAATTCTAAAATAAAAATTTCACCTGTAGAATTATCACACACATCTTGAAGAAGAATATGCAAATTACAGGAAACCACCAGTACGTCACAATGACGAGAGTGTAAGAGAGGAGTATATAAGGAATGGTGGCAAAGAAGTAAAATTGTTCACAAGCGCTTTAAAAGCCTTTCAGTGCAATAACCGCATAGTTATGGCACAAAGGAAGCATTTGGATGATTTTTTAAGTAGTAGAATTATCGGACTACTGGAATGTGGGCGTACCCAGCTGGAAGTATCCGAGGAACTTGGAATCGCCCAGAGTGTCATCTCCAGGCTTTGACAACGATTCCAAGATGATGGTAATGTGAGTAGATGTTACAGCGCAGGTCGCCCCCGAGTTACAACGCCGAATGAGGACCGGTATTTAGCAGTTACTGCCAAAAGAAACAGACGGAGCACAGCATCAGACTGTCTCGTCAGCTCTCTTCAGCTACCGTGTACGACGCTTAGGGCACATTGGTCTATATGCTCGTAGGCCTGTCAGATGTGTTCCACTTACCGCAACTCACTGTTGCCTGCGATTAACCTGGAGTAGAGAGCATGCATTGTGGACACCGCAACTGTGGTCTGGTGTGATGTTTTCCGACGAGTCCAGGTTTAGTTTGCAGTCTGATTCTCGCCGTACTTTCATATGGAGAGCGCCAGGTACCCGTCACCACAAAGAGAACACCATTGAACGACACCGTTACGGTGGTGCAGGATGGCTCGTTTGGAGAGGAATTATTCTTGATTCCGGAACTGACCTGCATGTTCAGAGTGTAACGAGAAAAGGCCACATCTATCGGGATGTCATTCTGGAACAACATGTACGTTTGTTTCGGGGCGCCATGGGTGCTGAATTTCTGTTTATGGATGACAACGCCCATCCTCACCGTGCAAACATTGTAGACGAATGCCTTCAATTGGAGGATATCACCCGTATGGATTGGCCAGCATATTCACCGGACTTGAATCCAATAGAGCATGTGTGGAATAGGCTTGGCCGACGAATTGCAGCCCGTCAACCCCCTCCCACCTGTCAACCGGAACTTCGGAGGGCATTGCTTGATGAGTGGTGTAATATTCCCCAAGATCAGATTGCCTAGGCGTTGTAAAACCTGTATTGCATGGTCCGGGAGACATACTCCATATTAAATATCATACTAACCATGTTAAACTGTTTTTTGTAAATAGGTTCTTTTTTGAAATTTGCTCCAGGGAGTAAAAATCGCAATTTTTATTAATTATGTCAAACATATAGCATCTTTTTTGCACTTTACCTTTTGTTTAATAAATAGACTTTACAAATAAGTCAAATTTGTTTTACTTTTGTCTCTTTCTTTGTCTGAACTTCATTATCCTTAATTTATGGACATGAGTGTATTACGGATAGAGCAAGTTTGCATATTAAACTTGTGCTGTAAGTTATCAAGACACTTATGACACTTGCCTGCCGAGAAAGTAGAAGGCATTCTTGAAGATATATTTAAAGGTAACTGGTTCATATTTGTGCTACGCGGGAAAAAAAAACATGATAATGTATGCGCATGTGTTAAAACGCATATACGTTTATAATTTCATATAGTTTTAATAGGCATTATGGAATTATATTCCTAACCTCTTTCTCAGAAGGATCACCACGACTTAACTTCAATCGACTTTCTAACTGACGCGGTCATGGTGGAGTCACTTTACATACAGTTATATAATTTATTGTCACTAAAATTGACCATTTGAATTTTGGATTTTAATTATTGTTCTCGTCAATAGCACCACTCACACATTTTCTCTTACACAAGCGGACTGTATCACACTCACACTAACACAATAAAAACCAAAGGTTTAAAACTTAACAAAAACTCTTTATTTCACTACACAGTCACAGCCACTCGCAGCCATGCTGTTCTCTCTTGCCACTCTGGCATTACACTGTCTCGGACTCGGACTTATGCGCACGCAGGCGCATATGTACACACACACACTTTTTCGCCGCTAGGGGTATCCTTTCGCGTAGGTGCGAACAATTATCAATAGTCTTCTGTGATCAGAATAGGCAGTTGATACCAAATATCTTCTAGATTATAATGCATCTTGTAGTGTGTAGGTTGGGCAAACAGATTGCACTGGGTGTGGTTGAGTTGAGATACTTAATTAGTTTGGTTAGTCGCTCTACGGTCATCTTGTGCACACTTTAGGCTAAACAGACTGGGACTTACAGTTTAACGTGGATTCCGAACCACTACAAACATCCATGGCACCGCCGGGACTCGAACCCGAAACCTGTGGTACCGAGCGCGAGAATGCTAGCCACTCGGCCATCCAGGCCCTGAGATACTTGAGGCACAGGTTGAAGAACTCACAGCTTTATTTACACATGGACAAACAGTTAGAAACATATTTAACACATTTAAAGACAGATAATTATAGATTAGACGAAGGTTCCCACTTCTAAGCCGAAAACCCGATAATCAGGTGGACGGAGGCCGTTTGCCTACTTTCAAATTTCGAGACAGGAGATGCTTTCTTTTTACTGGGTAAATTGTCAGCCCAACGCTCTACAGTTATATTAGACCAAGATCTACGATTTAAAGTGGATTCCGAACTGCTAAAAACATCCATGGCTCCGTAGGGACTCTAGCCCAAACCTGTGACACAGATCACCAGAGCGCTAGTTAATCGGCTAGCAGACCCCTTCTTTCGTTATTAGAGACAAAAATATTTGTAAACATATAATAAAATATACCGAAGCGCTAATTTTTTGTTTCGGTAATTCTCATCAATGTAATTAAGTTAACAATTACGTTACTATTTAGACCCAGCCCTAATAATTACTCATACCACAATAAGAATATCAACACTTAAAGAAAATTGTTTTTGGTCTAATTTTAATTTTTGGTACTACATATTGCTGTAAACCATTGGGCACTCTGCAATGAAGTTCGAATGAAACTGAATTGAATAAAATTCAATAAAATTGAAATATCGTTCACAGTTCAATAATCAGTATCTCACAAAATTATTGTGAGAACCTTAACAAATTATTTTACATGTTTCAATAATTTGACCAAAGATTCTTATTTGATTGTTGCACATTTTATTAATGAATATTTATAATTTAAATTTTGAAATAATAATTTGCATTTTCGTTTCTATTAATTATATTTTTGCATGGACTTATACTCTGCATAGCACTTAAATCTAATGTTGAATATGTCATGTATACATTACCAATTAAAATAGATAAAGTTCAAATTCATATACTTAATTAATATGATATAGCTTTTTACAGTAGATGAAAAACTGGCATGCGTCTCTCATTCACTTCATACTGCACACCAACTCTACATGCCATGGGATCTAAACCAAAGATGTAGGTTTAGTTGGAGCTTAGATGAAGGTTAATTTGAATGAGAAATACATCTTTTTCTATATTTTTACTTTTTAACTAAATTTGGTATTTATAATGTAAATGTACGCCATAAATTACGATAGTATTAGCTGTATTTGTAATTATCAAGACAACTAACATATAGTTTTTTTTTATCACATAACAATTTAATTTTGTAACTCGCAAATTCCTTATGAGGAGAACCCCTGGCTCAAATCATCCTAAATTTTTTTTCACCGCAAAACAGTATACGTCATACTCTACGTAATAGCTGACGTAATTTCTCCATCCAATAAAAATCGTTTGATGTTCAGCATGAACTACGGCTTCCCGCAGTCACACTCTCTGAGTGTGTCGAATTCCACATTTTCCAAACATTAAATTAGGTATTTACGCAGATGATACTGCAATTATTGCTTCAGATAAAAATGTTCATGATTTGCAAAACAATTTACAACATTATATCACACATCTAGAAGCATGGCTCACTCGATGGAGAATCAAAATAAATGTAGATAAAATTGAGGCTGTACTATTCACGAGGAGAAGAATTCCTCCTCCTAACATCTTTCTCTTTAATCAACAAATAACTTGGTCTACTAACGCTAAGTATCTGGGAGTCTACCTTGATAGTAAATTAACATATATTAACCACATAAATCATATTAAAAAGAAATTTAACACCTGTCTTCGCATGCTTTATCCCTTCATTAATAGGAATTCCCCCCTCTCTATTGAAAATAAATTACTAATCTACATGTACTATATGCGTCCCGTAATGACTTATGCGAGTCCGGTTTGGGGCTCTGCTGCAAGGTATCACATTAATTATATTAAAACTCTTGAAAATAAAATTTTACGTATGATAACTAATTCTCCTTGGTACTTTAGAAATGATGACATTCGTCATAGTCTTGCCCTCCCTTCTATTCAAAATTATATGCTCAAGATTGCGGAAAATTTTTATGCAAATCTTGAACACATTCCGAATGAGGAAATTCGTAATCTTCCGAGATATGATTTTTCTCTGCCGGAAAATGCTAAACGCCCTAGGGCGGTCTTATATAACTTACAATTACCCTAGACGAACTGGTACAGTTGTCAGGAGCACCCTGACCTGTTCCTTTAGTCATCATTTCTAGCAGCTGCAACTCCATCCTGTGGTGTTTTTTATTTTTTGCTTTCTTCTTTTATTTTTTAATTATTTTCTTTACTTTTTCTCTTTTCTTAATTTATGTTTTCTATTATTGAAATTCTCTGATTTACTCGTTGCTCTTTTATTTTATTTTGATCTGGTAATTTGGGACAGACCTTGGTTACTTACTGCTTTAATGTTTATTAATGTTTTTTATATCACCATGTGACTTACTCTCAGCTAAGAGTTTAGGCCCATATAAGGCCATGGAACTCCGTAAACCTGAAACTGACTGAGTGTGTCGAAACGTAAAAGTTTTTGCTCTAAAATGTATCGCTGCAAGTTGTTAATAGCTGTAAATTATATTAGAATCGTGTGTTGTGTTCCTGTGATGGTCTTAAATGTCATTATGTAAGTAAATATTAGTCTTCAACTTTAGTCTTAGAACTTCAATCTTCTTAGAAGAACTGCGTTACCAGTTGAAGTTGAAGTAATTTAAATTTTTAAACTTCTCACGATGTAAACAGAAATTTGAGCTAGCACAGGAACATTGGGTGCTATAATATGAATAATCCTGAACTTCATTTTTTTTTTTTTTAATGTGCATAAGAAAAACCATGTATTATTCAGTAACAATACCTATCAGCTCAGTATTCCGCTCAGAATTAAATGCTATAAGCGAAGCTCTGAATCTAGCTTTAGACTGATGTAGCTAGTATGACTGATGTAGCTGATTCTAGCTAGTACCTGATGTTTGGATTCTGACTGATAGTAAGAGCTCAATACAGTATTTGAAAAATTGGCCAAGCATCTTGGACAAATTGGGGTAGGATATAGTTTCCAAACTAGCTGTTTTGGACCAGATCGGATCGGTGTGCTTACAGTGGATTCCCTCCCATGTGGGCATCTACGGAAATGAAATTGCTGATCTGCTCGCTAGGGAAGGTTGTGAACTTCCCAAAGCTTCTTCTTCCAATCTGTTAGCTTCAGTGGTTCATTCCATGACTTTAGCCAGAGTGAATACCTCTTGGAGGTCGCCACCAATTCATGCATGGTACGCCGCTAAATATCCTGGTATGTCCATACAGTGCTCCTGTCCTAGACCTGCTCAGACGGCTTTAGCTAGACTAAGGACTGGCCACATTAAGAGTTTGACCTTCAATGGAGACGAGAAGACATATGCCCTTTGTCATTGTTCGACCATCGCATCTCCCTCTCATCTCATAGATTGTATTGGTGCCTCTGTGAGGCAACTGTTGAATGAGGGGAGGACAGTTTACGATCTATTGATGCAGCATGATCTACTGGACTTGGTTTAGGATTCTAAATCAAGGGCATAAGCAACAACAACAACAACAACAAACAACACAATACCTATTTTTTGTATATCATATTATCTTCCTATAATATATATTTTTGTGTAACATGTATATATTTTTTGTGAAATACATATACGTATTAAGTAACAATAAATATTTTCGTTATATAATGAAGTACATTGATTGGATTTTAAGCAATTTAAAAAAATATTTCTCTGAGTTCATGGCCTTGATCTTAAAGAAGTAATTGGTACAAATTAAGTTTAACAATTCTTGTTGTAGACGCTTACTAATCATATATTTTTTAATTACTTATTATGCTATGTATAAAGAAAAGCGTATTCTACTGAACCTGTTTGATTCCTGTGAAAAGGGAATTCTATTATATTTTTAAAGCAATTATGAAAAATATTTAAACTTTATTAAAGCTCAAGAATTATTTTAATTTATTATATTTAAAACCTTTTTCAGCTTTCCCGTAGACTTTAAGAATGACAGTTCTAATTATCGTATTAATTTAACAAACACATTCTGTATTTGATCAAAATAGCATTGAATTTCGTCAGTTTTGCTTTGCTGGCAACTGGCAACTGGCGTACCGATTACGGAGTACCAACAGGGGGAAATACCCTTTAAACCTCCTCATCTTAATTCATATATATGCTTGGAATTTTAATAGGCTGCTTAATTATTGTTAGTAAAATTTAAGATATAAGTTTCTAAAAATTCAAATTAAAGTAGGTACTCAAAAAAAAAAAAAAAAAGATTTAAAATACTGTTGATAAAAGTAAGATAAAAAATAAACGAATTTAAAAGTTAAGTTTTAAATTCGGTACAAGTAGGGACCAGTTGGGGGACCTTTGTTTACCAATAACACTCAAGGGAATTATGCTGAACGGTGGGAGCCAATGGGTGAATCTGAAAGTTAAAATGTTAACAGTGTCCTCACAAAAAAAAAGGCCGATCACAGAACCGTAATTCTTTTAATTTTGTAATTTTTATTTTGCTTTTGATTTTATACTTTTTATTTGGTTTTCAATTTTATAATTTTTGTTTGATTTTCAATTTTATAATTTTTCTTTTTCTTTTTTATATTTTTTATTTCTAATCCTTTTATTTTCCTTACAAAAAAGGGGGTAAAAAAAGCGTACAATAAAAACCTAACTTAATTACTAGACGGAAAGTCATGAGAAAATTTAAAACACAACGTAGCAATAATAAAGGCGAAAAGGAACAGAGTTCGGATTTGAACCCTCAACATCGCGGTCAAAGATCCGAATCTTTACCTCTGCTCCAGTTCCTCCTAATTAATGGGAGATCAAAAATATGTAAGCCAAAGTAATCGTCAGATACACATTGAGATAAATTGTCTCAGTGAGCTAGGTACACCCCATTACCTGAACTCGCTTGCGCTTGTTCAGAGTAACAGCCATGGTGTTTCTTAACTTGAGGAAAGCACTCATAGGAGACGTCGTAAACTGCCCAAAAATAATTACAGTTCAACAAATTTATATTTTGTAAGGGACCAGATAATCTGCCAATAGGCAGACGGCCTTGGCCCACCATATGGTTGTTGCGCCAATGAAGAAAAAGTAAGGACCAGATACAAATTCAAAATGTACGCCACTAAACATTGAATTAAAAAGATTCAACATGTTAGAATAACAATATTTACTTTTCTAGACAAAAAAAAGAAGATTTATTCTACAGAATTTTTTTTTATTCTTGTAAAGAGTGAATTTTTTTATGCCTTTTATGCAATTTTGAAAATTATTTACAGATTAATAAATCGTAAAAATTAAGATTTTATTGTACCAAAAATTAAACTTTTTTATTCATCTCATAAAAGTAAAAATTCAAGGTTGTTGTTCCTCTTCTTTTGATGATTTTTCTTCTTCTTTTGAGGATTTTTCATCTTCTTTTGAAGATTTGTCTTCTTCTGTTGAATCTTCCAAACATTTTGAGTTCTTGTATATCGTTACCTGAAAAAGTAATAAATCATTAGCTCCATTTCATATACAAAGTGATTTTAATTAAAGTTTAACTTACAAAATGCTGTGAAAAAAGAACCTCTCGCCACAATGAGTTCAAAATTGAACTGAAGATACTTGAAGGGGCAAATGGTATGGCATCAAAACAAAAAGTTCCAAAAAAAGTTCTACCGATTTTTCCCATCCAATTTGGTATGACCTTGCCGTGGTGGATGGGCTTTCCATTAACAGTGTCACAACTATTGAATGACTAGGAAGTAATTTTTTTTCCTTCAAAAAAAAAAAAAAAAAAAAAAAAAAAAAAAAAAAATCAAGCACATTGAAGACTGCAGTTGGTTTAATTGCACCTCCTTCCAAATACGTTGTAATTTCGATTCAAAATATGACTGGCAGCCGAATTCACTTTCTTTATGTCACTTATAGCGTCATCTATTAATACACTTTGGAACTTTTTTGATGCCTTACCATTTCCCTCGTTCTTCAAGTATCTTCAGTCAAACTTGAACTCATTGTGACGAGTGATTCTTTTTTTTACAGCATTTTGAAAGTGGGACTTTAATTATTATTACCCTGTATAATCTGTACAAAGAAAAATATAAATTTATAATGTATAAAAATATTGGAAATTTTTTTAAAAAATCAAATCTAGAAGTGAATCTATAACAATGGTATAGAATCAGCCATGATATTAGTTGTGCAAATGCGAATACACAGTTTTATATTATCTCACTTTTAATTTTTGCATCTCCAATCGATCCATTTTCATAGATTCCATAGATTTGGCATCTATGGGAATGGAAGGATTGGAACTAATTTGCAGTTTTAAGGAACTGATTTATAAAATTAATGCCTATGACTATAAAAACTATTATTATGCGTTAAACATTGGTGTTTTTGCGTCATTGTAATAATTATTAAAGTAATCATAATTCGTAACTGATATATTTCTACAATTCATAGCAAAAAGGATATTGAAAGATATACTGAAGTACCGTAAATCATGAAATAATAGCAAGCAAGCATTCAAGTGTTCTTGTAAAAATTGTGTCATAGGCATGAAAATACAGCGCATTATCAATGTCTTGTAGAACGTCTTCTAATGATTACGATTAAATAGTGAAAATTCCAAAACAAAATTAAAATTAAAACTTCATGTATTAGGCATTTCATTTCTGAAATTGTTCGGGCATTCATTAAAGATTTTCCGATATAATGACGATTAGTTACTAAGAATACATTGACATTTTTCTGACCATGGTCATCGTATTGACCGACTATATTTTATAAAATATCTGTTTCTGTAGACAAAAGACATTACCTGAACTATTGACCGCTTCAAATAATTGGCATGTTGTGATCAGCTAATTTGGCGGTGATGAATAAATTTGGCGGTCCACTAAAGTCTCTAACTTTAACATCAGCGGAAGTTACATTTCTCTTGGTTTCATGAACACATTAACAGTGCCAAAATCTATCTTTGTACATTTAATCATGATTACAGTTGGTACTAAGCTGTTGACAAGAGTTAGGATGTAGAGAGCCGCTCACTACAGCCCCTCCCCCTTCCTAAACTCATAGGTGAAATGTGAGTTAAACTTATCATGTGTTAAAACTTATGACCATTTCTCACTGAAGTACAATTGTTTTTTGTTAAATATTTAGTATTGAAATAAATCAGCGTTTTTCTAATCATTTTTATTATTGCGCCTGAATTTTTTTTATTGAGCCGCCTTTTTTCCTGGTTCAGTTTTATGAAATATTCATCGAAATAATGAAGTTGACATAAACCATTAGCTGGCAAATAAGAAAAAAAGACTGAATTTTAATTTATTACTTATTTATACGTTTTTGAAATTAAATTTTTATTTTTTGCACTATATTTTCTTAATTTTAATGTTCTTTTTTTTATATATTTGAACTGAATCAATAGTAGAGTCAAGTAAATCTAGTAAAGATTACTAGTGAAATTATTAGCATATTGAATTTCGACTTCAAATACTTTTTCTATTATTATGATTTAGTATGCCCATTGAAGCTTCCATACTTGTTGAGCTCCATTGAGCAGATTTTGTTGATCTTTTGAGCATTACCCAACAACAACATCAACAAAATCCTGGCGTTGTCAAATAACCTATGATACCAAGAAACTGAGTTAACAGCAAGATTCTAACTACATAAACTTTATCTAAACAACTTCTAAACATATATAAATTAGAATTATTTCAAATGGATCAATAGCTTAAATTATTTTGACTTTAAACCCATAAAAAAATATCAATGTGAAAGATAAGGCTATTGGATGATTTTAAATTAAGATCTTCGGGGATTATTAATATTTTTGTTTGTAGTATTGGATAAGTATCAAAAAATAAAACTTACCCCATTCTTTACTTCTTTTTCTTCAGGTATACAAGACAAACCCTTGCCACAGGGGCACATAAACCTGTATAATTTAGCATCGGGAGATAAGCCAGGAACACACCATTCGTCTATGAAATCCAAAAATAAATATTATGCTTTAGAATATTTTATATTTATCTACGGGATTTTTATTTGTTTCTCACCAAAAAGCCTAAGTTACGTGATATGAATTTTTGAATTACCATGTAACAAAATAGGAAGAGATTACACTTCCTATATTTTAGCATCGCTGGATAAGTCGGGAACACGCCAATCGTCTATACTGGAAAATCCAAAAATAAGTTATCATGTTCCAGAATATTTTTTTATATTTATCTATATTTTTTATTTGTTTCTCACTAAAAAGCTTAAATTAAGCGATATGAATTTTTGAATTACCATGTGACAGATAGGTAGAGATTACTCTTCCTATGTTTTAGCATCGGAGGATAAGCCGGGAACACGCCAATCGTCTATAAAATCCAAAAATAAGTGTTATGCTCAGAATATTTTACATTTATCTTATCATAACTGGCTCGACAGCCCCTTGTGGGCCTTGGCCTTCTTTAAAAGATCCACCAGGCTGTTCTCCTCTTGGCCGTGGACTTCCAATTTTTTTATCTTAATAACATTAAAATCAGAGTCTAATTAACAGTGGACCCACCTCTTTTTCGGTCTTCCCCTTGGTCATTGTCCAAAAGGGATTACATTGAAAACCTTCAACCTTCTATTGGATTCTTTATTTGTTTCTCACCAATAAGTGACGCGCCTTAAGTTACGCGATATAAATTCTTAAATTACCATGTGGCAGAATATGAATAGATTACTCTTCCTATGATTGTTTCTCACCAAAACGCTTAAGTTATGCGCCATGAATTTTTGAATTACCACGTGGCGGGATAGGTAGAGATTACTCTTCCTATGTTTTAGCATCGGCTGATAAATAGGAAACACATCAATCGTCTGTTAAATCCAATAATAAGTGACTTTCAGAAGGATTTTCAAGGATTTCAAGTTCTACATTTGTACATCATGTAAAAAAAGCATTATGTTGCCCTAGTGGATTCGATAAATAAACATATATCATTACAGAACTGTGAAGAAACTTTTGTGTAGCTTGAAAATGGAAATGATTAAAAATATTTTTAGCTAGGCAAAATTAATTAAATCAAACAAGATTTTTTTCAACACTGTAGAAAATATAAAGATCACAAATTGGTAAACTATTTGAAAAATTACTCTCGATTCGAATCTGGTAATTTAAAAGCTGTTTAAAATTTTCCACATTTTTTTTTTTTATATCTTTGAAAGGATTATTGCTTGTTTATTTCCTTTCGGTTTATTTTCATGGAATGATTCTAAAAATACTTTTGGTTATACCATAGTTGGCATGGATGTATCTTTTCTCCGAATTCCATTCTCTACAATAGATTATAGGATAATTTGTCATATTATTATGGTATCTAAAACATGTTTAAAAATTGAAAAACTGATATGCATATTTAAAATATCAATTGCAAGTACAAAAACGGAGCTTTATGGATGCATGGTATCTCAGAGAAACGAGAAAAGAGATACGAAACGATATATAGTACATGACAGGGCATATTATAAGAAAACATTTTTTTTACTGCCAAAAATTTAGACTGCAATTCTAACAATAATAATTTTCTATGTCTAGAGGTAAATAACAATTTTTCTGTACATAGAGGTAGCATGATAGGTTATAGAGGCAAGAACTTAAAATAATTATTTTCAGTTGTTACCTTTCACTCTCAATTTCCTGCACAGAGCTTGCCTGAAGATGTGAATCTGCAGGCAACATTCATCTTCGTCGCAATCTGCTCCACTTTCGCAACCTTTGCCTTCCTTTGCGACCTAAAAGAGGTAAATTGAGAGTCAATAGATTCAAAATACTGAAAACTGTCCTTGAAACATACCAATGAATATTAGCATATAATAACAATAAGCTATATTGACTACATAATAAGATATTGCAGTATTAAATTATGACATTGGTATAAAGACGTGTTTCTCAAATTTACTTGCCCCGCCCACTTTTTAGGAGAAGAATTCTTCAGTACCTTTTAGAAACCTATAATCTTCAGCTCAGTTTTGTTTGTTGCTCTACGGTCATTTTTAAGCATCTTTACTATGGCCAATATAAAATTTCATTTGGCCCCCTCCCTTGTTATAAAAGTAGCGTTAATAAGTTAAATATCTTCCATACAGTAATAGCACTAATACGTTAAAATGTGCTTTATCTTTGTTTTGGTCTGGGGCAGGCAGGCTTGGTTTGGTTTTGTCGTTCTACGGTCATTCTTGCACACTTTGAGCTAATTTGACCGGGACCTACAGTTTAACGTGGATTCCGAACCACTCACAAACATCCATGCCACCCCCAGCATTCGAACATGAAGTCTGTATTACCAAAGGCCAAAGCGCTAACCAATTGGTCATCAGGCCGCTCTATCATCTTTAAGCCAACAAACAAAAAGCTATAATATATATATATATATATTTCTACCTGCGTCATTAAACATATTAAATAAAAAATTGTAAATACGACACCCTGAAATTATAAAGTTTAATGAATGGTTGTTGAAGACCTGAAATTGTACATAATCATACAAATACAATTTGTGCATAATATATTGTTAAGAGATGTATGTAGGGCCTGAAAGCCGAGTGCCTGGCGCTCTGGCGTTCGGTGCCACAGGTTTCGAGTTTATAAGAATATAGGAATTAGAATTATTTCGAAAAATATAAGAATTAGTAGATAACATAATTTTGAACACCATGACTAAACTCCATTTGACTTGGTATGAATGGAGTCGATAGTGGCAAATATGAGAAAATCTTCTTGCTTAGATGTTTCAATTTGAAAGCAGCTGCCAAGTCGTTCATCATCATCAATATCACGTCAGCCCAGAGTGTTCCAAGGCTTTCCTTTGAAGAGATTCCCATGTATTCCTGTTTGTGACCATGGTCCTCCAATTCTTAACCTTTAGTACATCAAAATCTTTTTCAACTGCGTCTATCCATGGCAACTTGAATCGCCCTCTTCCTCTTTGTCTCTGTGACTTTTCCAAACGAGTCTTTTCCCAGGGTTTAAATCATTCATTCTGAATGTATGAGAAGCCCAGTTTAATCTATTGATATTAAATAAATTTTATACTATCTAGGTCTTTATAACATTTGTAAATTTCTGCGTTGTACCGTCTTCTCCAACAATCACTTTCCTTAATACTTCCAAGAATAGCCCTCAAAATTGTCAAACTATTAGGTTTATAAATTTAACATTAAATTATTGTGTTAATCATGTTTTATTTATTTTTTCGGTATATTGGAAATTCTTAACTGTATCACAAATATAAAACCTATCGGATATTCGCAAACTATATCGTCAATTGATAACAGATCAAACATTGCTGATGCCACTGTGTTCAAATTAATTCTTAAGAAACACTAATGCTATATTGATGAAAAATTGATTTTAGAAAAATTGATACATTATCGATTCATAAAAAGTGGCGAAGAAAAAATGTATCACAAACATTAGAATAAAAAAAGAAAAGAAAAAAGAATCCAATACATTTAAACATATTGCAGTTCAATGAATAATTCAAGTGTTCTATTTTTGAACTTCGAATTTCATTTTCTTTACGAGAATAATCACATGAAACCTCACAAATAGAAAAGATAAGCTCGCAAAAAATAGAACTAACCAAAACTTAAATTTTTACGCATAATCCAATAAATTCTATCGCTAAATAAATATAGTTAATAATATGGTTTTTTTTTTATATATGATAACTTATTATTATGATTCTTATGTACATTGTTAATATTAGAAATGGAATGAGACCTAAATTTATTTTTATTTTTTTTAAACTAATTACTTTTTTTATTTTATTTATTTTAATTCTTTATTTCAAGAGAAAATTAACAAAACCAAAAATAATAAATGTTCTACCCTAAGGAAAAAAATTAGTTTAACATGCTTAGTTACTTAGTTACTTATTACAAATGAACAAAAACAACATTTGCAAATTCACAGTACTTACTGCGATGTACACGCAGAAAAAGATCACAGCGAAAGCAAATAGCGTCTTCATGATAGCGGATTATCCAATTCTGAATTCATTAAACGGGTGATTATCTCGGTTTTTGTACGCAAAGCGTGAGAAGAACAACTGAACAACAGGTATGAACTATCTTTTCAACCTCTTCAAAACAGATGTTACATAGTGACTTTAAAAATGATGATAACAAGAGTTAAAGAGATATAAAAAACTTTTTGCAAGTAATTGTTAGAATATGCTTATTTTGTTCCAATTACTATTGTGCCCAAAAAGTAAGACCAATTTTTATTTTTTTCAAAAAGTCTTTATCTATTCTTCCAAATTTATTTTATCGCCTTCAAAGTAATCCCCTCCGGACACAATGCACTTAGCCAACTTTTTTTTCCAATCCTCAATGCATGCTAAAAAGTCATCGGCAGGAGTGGCCTTCAAAGCGCGCGGCGATTCACGTTGAATCTCTTCAACCGACTCAAAACGGTTGTCTTCGGAGTGGTCTTTTGCTTTTAGGGCATAGCCAGAAGGTGCAATGTATGAAAACGGTGGTTGTGGAATGATTTTGGGTTTCATTTTTGGCGAAAAAGTCACGAAGAATCAATGCAGTGTGATCTGGCGCATTCAGTGTTTTCGGTACCAATCGAGATTTGACGCGTTTGAGACAAACATCTTTTAAAATAGAATTGCCCGATCCTTTTGAAATTCCGACATCATCAGCAAGGTCTCTAATTGTAAATCGACGATTTGCAAGCACCAAATATTTAATTGTTTGGACTTGAGGTCGACCTGAAGACCGCTTAGACTTGAAGACCGCTCTGGTCGACCATCAAAGTCGACCAGAGCGGTCTTCAAGTCCAAGCGGTCTTAGTCTTCAAAGCGTTCTCTGCCTTCTATGAACTGTTTATACCACTTGTAAGCATTCCTTTCCGATATAGTTTGTTCACTGAATGCCTTCTGCAACATTCTATATGTTTCCGCACACGAATATTCATTCTTCAAACAAAATTTAATGCAAGTTCTTTGCTCAATTAATTCAGACTTTTCAAAAATCGCCGGAATCAGTCTTAGCGTCTCACAAAACCAAGCGTAATTCAAACACTAATGAATATTTTGACATGAAATTTCACACACATGTCAAGGACAGTGCCAACAACCTAAAAAAAAAATGAAATTAAATATGACCAATTTAAATTGAAAATTGGTCCTACTTTTTGGACACAGTAGTATATAAAGATTATTATTGAAATTTTCAGTCATTTGCACGATTTCAACATTAATATAATAACATGAATAGACAGATTGAGACTGATGTGGATATTTTTCTTTTTTTTAATAGTCGTTGTTCTAATTTCTTCTGTCTCCCTGAATTTCTGTTTGTATTAGAATAAATAAAATATATTCAAACTGTAAAATTAAATCATGTTTCTTCACTTTAAAACTTTCCTTCTTTAAGAAGTTTAAATAGTTTCTATCGGTAAAAGTGGTATTTAATAAAGATTCTTCTGTTTTTATCTTTGATACAAGTTTTGAAAAAGTATTATTCTTACAACACACGAGTTCCATTTTCAGTGTTGATCTTGAACAAACATCTGCTCATTTCCCACAGACCTTATTGATAGTGACAATTATCAACTGTTTCAGTAAAAAATACTTTCAAAACCTGATCCGAAGGTATCTTATTAAATCGCTTCTAACGTACTACTATTTTGCTTTGTTAATTAACTTTAATTGTTGCACTCAATGGTAAACCGTGGGAAAGTTGATATAATTAAAAAACCACTTAATTCTTCAGCTATCTAAATAAGTACAATGGTGGTCAAAAGTGGTGTACAATAAGTACAATGGTGGTCATTACTTCAACTGAATTTCATGTAATATTATCAATTTCAAAATTAATGTGATATATTATATGTCAATTTCTTCGAAATTGATTTACAATTATAAATTAAGGGGACCAAAAAGTAATGTCGTTCTTCTATATTAAATTCAAACAGATAAATCTTTACTAAGTTTTTATTTTTAATCAATAACGTAATCTCCTTCGTTATCAACAGTCTTTTGACCTTTAATGTGCAAGTTTTTCAATGCCGAATCGATAAAAATCAATTGGTTTTTCCGCAAAATATCTGGAGATGGTATTTTGGACATCATCCTATTATATATATTTATCTTTATATATATAATTCTTCTGTATGTGTGTTTGTGACAGAATTCTTCCTAAACGGCTGAACAGATTTTGATGAAATTTTCTGTGTGTGCTTTTGAGTGGGTCGCTGGATGGTTTAGATTCACAATTGGATCCAATAGGTGGCGCTGCAATCGGATTCTTCTGTACGTGCGTTTGTCATTGAACTTCTAAACGGCTTGACCGATTTTGATGAAATTTTTTGCGTGCTATTACAAAACATGGAGAATGGTTCTCATGCTATCCCCTTCGTTGTAAGTCGCCACCATATCACACTTATACAAAATATATTTATTTTATAATGGCCAAAATAGTGAAAACCAATGTATTAAAAAAATACATTATGTGTGCGTCCATATATTCAAAAATTAACTGTCGAAATTATGAGAAAAAGTTAACTTTGATTTTAAAATAATATTCTTGCGAATATATGACAGATATTGCCTGTTTTATTTATGAGTTTACGATTATGAGTTCGCAGAATAATTAAATTATATTCTGCGAACTCATGATGAGCGTGCAACTTGTAACATCTAATACAATAGTTTTATGTTTGACTTTAAGGGTCCATCCCTAGATACGCACAGTTGATTGTTGATAGCAGAGCAAACCAGACTCTTAGCTGAAGTAGTTAGCGCTTTTGGTTCAACTTACACCTGCGAATCGTGTTTTTTTTTTTTTTTTTTCTAAAATGAAATTGACCAAACACAAAACGCGCTGAAACATAACGGACCTACAACACCCATTATGACGTGCAAATACCCAAATTTAGATCGATTTGCAAAAGCTAAGTGAAAGAGTGGAGAAACAAATATCGCACTAGTAAAATAAATATTTTTTAATAATTTCACTTTTTTTATTTCGTTTAAATTTATATACTTTTTATGTTTCATGTTTAGGTTATATATTTCTGTACAATGTGTGTTTAGTATCCTTTTTATTATATTATCTATGTTACAGTGTAAGAATAATAATAAACGCAATAATAATAACTCATCATGTTTCAATTTTTCACTCCAAAAAAATGTCTATAGTGGGTCTAAATCATGATGCATGCTATGCATTTCCAAAGTGGCCCGCAAGATCATTTGGTTTGGCCTGACGAAAATTAGATAGAAATGAATTCGTCAATGAAAAACTTCCGGGTTCTTTAAGTTGTTCACAAAGTTGTTAAGTTGTTGGTCGTTCAAAATAAATCAGCTCTCTTGAATTCTTGACTATTTTATTACACATACTAAGAATAATTAAAACTTTGTACAATATTTACAAATTAATAGTAATGCCATAAAATTTAATCTCTCTCAATACATCTCTTACACTTGTAAGATTACCTCTCTCTCGCTTTCCAAACACGCTCTCAAACTCGCACTTCTTTCGCCCAATTAACTTGGCGTCGCAGCGCCCTCTAACAGCATTCATTCCTCTTTTTTCCACAGGGCCACCCCTGATGTAGACCAAGTGGGATAAGAAACAACAACAAAACTTTGTAATTTCTGTGAAATGAGTAAACATATTTTATGATGTTTCACTTTCTTTGAAAGATGCAGGCGTGATAATTATTATTTATTTATTGTTTATTTTTATCTAATTCCTTCCCCTTCCTCCTATTTCAGTTCTAAAGAAACTAAAATTATTTGCTTAATGTTAATATTAGATTTGAGTTTTATTTCAAATATCAGATGAAATTTTATTTTTTTAAATTTTAATTTAGTTGTCAATTAATTTCAGATGTCTGTTTCAGTTGTTTAATATGGATATTAGATTAAATTACTAAGATGTTGAGAAATATTTTTAAATAAAAAATTTTGTTCCACTTTTCATCCAATGTGCAAAAATGCTTTTTTTCCCAGGAGTTATATATTCATTATTGCCCATTATATATTCATTATTCATATATCTATTATTTCCCCATGAAAAATAATGCATTTTTATACGTTTTATAAGAGAAAATTTTTTATGGAAACCATTGTATCAAACCATTTACAGAAAAAAATAAATCAACAATTTAAAAACAAATATTTATTAATAGTTCTATTTTTAATTTTTCAACTGAAGCAATTTCTTTCAAATAAATAATGTCAAAACACAGAAAAAGAGTATTTATCGAAATAGAAAACATCAATTCCCCTGTTCATAGAAGAGTTTTTTCCATAAGTATTTGACATGTAAATCAAAGGCATTTTGTTTCTAGGCTGATTTCTTGCATTTAGCATTTTTGTAAGTTGTGACCTGAAATGCAAAAATACAGTTAAGATATATTAAGCAAAGATATCAACAAATTTTAAACTATAAAAAAGTCCATAAATAAATTGTAAAATTTTTAATAAAAATTACTTAATCATGAATAATAAAAATTAAAATGAAGATGCATAATAGAATACTAAAGATACATATTTTAAATATTTTCAAAATTTTGCATTCCTATAAAAAAATCAGTAATCATGTGATCATAAATTATATTCTAGATTGCATGTACCATTCCTGGTGATACCATAAAACGAGTAAATGTGAAGAAAATGGTACATATTTTATGAAACTCTTACGTTTTTAATCTCTACCGTGTAAATGAGATTATTTTTGTAACAATTAAATAAGAACATATTTTTCTGTTAATCAAACTAGGGAACAAAGACTTATAAAAACTGAAATTGTGTTTAAAATCATTCAAAATTTAATATTACACAAATGTAACCAAATATTTTTTTTTCAAATCACGTAAACCCTTTATTTATATTACATTTCTTCTTTTATTATTTCTAAAGATTTAATCCAGCTTGAATCTCTTCAAAACACTAAATGGGATCTTTAATTAACGGAGCCTTAGTTCTACAAAGCCTTAAATACTGTTTAATACGAATCAAAGTAGTAGATATCGAATCAAAATAGAGATGAACGAATCAAAGCAGTAGATATCAAATCAAAATAGAGATGAATGCATCAAAGTACATATTCTAATTCTGATCATATAAAGCAATTGATTAAATGATGTGAAATAATTCAAAACTACTTAATGATTTAAATTACATTCTCGTCGATTAGAAGACTAAGTATTATTTAATAACTTGCAAGTTGATTGATTAACACCCTATTCTTCGTTATGAAGGGGTAAAATAGGTCGAATAAGATAAATAATAGGTCGTTCCTCTTAGATTAAAGAATAGGTCATTCCTTTAGAAAAGATTAACGATACTTTACACTCTAGAATTCTCGATTAAATGAGGAATAAGATCCTAAGTTAGGAAAAGAAAATTGGAATAGCACAAAATAAATTTATTTTAAGTTATTTTAAATTCTTTTAGACGAATATTCTTTAAGATCAATATCGTGTTCAATAAATATTAAGCGTTTGTTTAGAATTCTTTTTCCCAAAATTTTCTTATAATTTTAATTCTAGAATAAGAACTCTAAATAAAATTCTTATTCCAGCATATTCATCGATTACAAAATACTTGTAATAAAATTTTATTCCTTTAAAGTATTTTTTTTTTTAGCTTTTACCACTAAAAATTATTTTTTCATATAAATGTGAACTCCTGCGTATTTTCAAAATTAATTAACTAACTCATGAAGGTTGACTTTTATAAAAACTAAAATTAATGTCTGATTAATTAGAGATTGAAGCTTTAGGATTCATTATCAATTTTGTAATTATTTGTTGAAAAAAATTTTAATTTATAAAACACTGGCAGCTTGGTACTTACTCTCCACTAAAAATTATTTTTCTTATAAATGTGAACTCCTGCGTATTTTTAAAATTAATTAATTCATTCATAAAGGGTGAGCTTTTATAAAAACTAAATTAATGTCTGATTAATTAGAGAATGAGGCTTTAATAATCATTAGCAATTTTGTAATTATTTGTTGAAAAAAATTTAAATTTACGAAATATAGGTTGCTAGGTACTTACTCCACCATCCTCTTCTTTTTCCTGAGCTTCACAGGTCAGTCCTTCGGCACAAGGGCACATGTAGCTGTATTTGTCGTTGTCCAAGTGTTTCTCAATTTCGGGGAAGCATAAATGAACTGGATAATAACAATAAAAAAATCTATAAATCTGTTTTCTTTCTGAATGAAGTAAATTAACATTTCTTTTCAAATAAAAAATTCATATAAAAATTCATAATTTAGAAGGTTTTGACTTAAAACAAGACAAGCAACGGGCGTACCGATTACGGAGTTTCAATGTGGTATTAAGTACCACTAAACCTCCACATTTTAAATTGATAATAAAATTTGAAAAAAAGGTAGAAAAATAAAACTTAAATTACAGAAAAAAATATGAGAAAAACGTCTCCTACTATGAGACAGTTTAAGCAAGGAGATTGGAAAAAAAGCAAAAGCTGTCGGTACAATTAGGTGTCCGTTGCACGATACCCAAAAAGAAATGATCAAAGTTTCCTTTCATTTTAATTTTAGACAGATAGCCAGATATCATGCCAGATATAAGTGCACATCGTAGAATTCGACTGAAAAGTTAAAACCAAAGAAAGCAGCTTAGATCCACAAGAATTAATTTGAAGGAGTTCGGGGATCGATCTGAAGATCGTCCGGCTACAGGGATAAAATTACTCCGCTGAATGGTGGTAAATTCCTCGCACCTTTTTCAGTGCTAGAAACGGTTCTCATGCAGTATCATAAATGTCACGGGGCCTTTTCCTTAAAATCGCTACACCTGGATGGTAGATAGGTGCATGTCTAATCGCTTCGTTGTAGATCTGAGGGCATTTAGAATGAAAAGATTTCGAAATTTTGAAGATGTAATGCACAATAGGATCGATAACACGATCTCTGTGGATTTGTTTTCTACGAACAAACCACTGCGCATTTACAATTCTGGCCATCTCTTTATTTTGAAAGACTTGCAATTTGTTTAAATTTCTGATCGAGGTGGAAACCCAAGTGGGTCATCCGTATAAAAGATGTGTCTGACCCGCTTGTGTCTGTTTGCTAGCCAGCTCTTTCGAGCAAGTAGGCTTTTGAGCGTTTTGCTCGCCAAACAAGACAACTATTTATTTATTAACAGCGTAAAATCGATTTGTTTTTAATGTAACTATATAATTGAATAAACCCTATTGTCGCAGAAGTTGTAAGATATCTTCAATATCGCCTGCTGCTTTGATAGCTCGAATTAAGTGGTCTACCAGTACTATTACTACTACACCACACCATAACACTGTGTCTACCTATTTATCATGCCTGAATAGTCTGCAAACAAACGAAGTTTTAAAACAGCTGTGAAATAAAATCTTGAATTATAAATTATTTGCATGCCTCTTGAAAATTATAATGATAGTACTGTGATTTTAGCGTTCAACTTTTATCCCCATTCTTTAACATGATTTTTAAAACCTCACGACATTAGACCGCCAACTACTACAGCATCCATTATCGTTACTACGTACATGATATGGAAACGAAAGACAATAGACACATAGGAAAGTTGAATAAAATTTATTTTAGTTTACTATTCCAATTTATGAATAATAGTCAAAAACCTATTTGTATGAACTTTTAACTGGTATCATATCTTCTTTTGATTCCTCTTCTAATCGGAAATATCTTCTTCTACTATTATTAATACTTTATCTTCTTTGGAAATGTCTACTTTTGAACAGATTATATAGATTAGATATACTTTAATTCAAGCTATGCGATAGGCTCCTCGTCCATTATACGTTATATGTGTGGAAAACAAATTTCGTTCACCGATATTCATACTGAGCGAATCATTTGTTTCAAGTTTTAGAATAATGCGATTAAAAAATGAATATATTTTTGAAAGGAAAGCGTTACTTACATTCCTTCCTCAGAGGTTTGCACTTTGCGGAAATAAACCTAGAAATCTGAACGCAGCATTCTCCTTCTTCGCAGTCGGAGTTTTTGTCACAGACTTCGTTTGGTTTGCCAACCTGAAGGTAAAAAAAAAATTTATAATTTGATTAAAATTAATTTGTAAGTTTTCGTTAATATTTTTGCAGAAAATCATTACATATTTTACTTTTTCATGTAAAATATTGTTTTAAACACCTTGTTTATTTGTCACTGCTCTAAATAAACAATGATTGATTGAACATAAATAATATTCGAACATTTATCATTTTTACTAATCATCTATTTGGATAAAGATTTAATTTATATGAATGAATTATTAATATAATTAGTATATGTACTTCGTTGAGATCTATTTTAGAGTTGCATCAAATTGGGACGAAACATTCAAATTTATATAGTGATTGAGAAAATTGAAAATTTGAAGAACTACGCAGAAGATTTAATTCAGTGTCTATAATAAGAGATACGTGTAAATATGTGACTGTGAATAATCTTCAGTGTCCTGCAGTGCGGGACGGACATTCCATGAGTAATCTACTCATGGATGGAGGGAAAAGGGGCAGTTTCTATTGTGATGAATCACCTGTAGGTAGAAGTCTGACTTGATTCCGTGAGTGATGCTCTTACAGTCATATGAGACCGGGACCTACGGCTTAAAGTGGATTCCGAACCACTACAAATATCCATGGCCGATGTAATCGAAAATAACAACTCTCAGGTAATTTCTTTTTTAACTATCTCATTTACTCAACAATATGTGAGTTGAACAGATTAAGATAAAATAATTAAATAAAAAGCATAAAAATAAACTCAAATTTTGAAGTCCAAAGTCATGTTCAGGCAAAACACAAATACATAAAAACTACAACAGTTACCAGATAATAGACAGTTTTTAAATCAAACACGTTCAAAGCATTTTGTTTGTTATTATAAGAGCAAGAAATCTTACATTTCAAACAAATTGATTGTTCCAAACAGATTCAATTTTTAATATATATATATATCATCATCCTAACTGGCTCGACAGCCCGTTGTGGACCTTGGCCTTCTTTAAAAGATCCAGCCAGGCTGTTCTCCTCTTGGCTGTGGACCTCCAGTTTTTTATCTTAATAATATTAAAATCAGAGTCTAAACAGTCATCCCATCTCTTTTTCGGTCTTCCCCTTGGTCGCTGTCCAAAAGGGGTTACATTGAAAACCCTCAAAGCAACTCTATCACTTTCCATTCTCATGAGATGACCGGCCCATCTCATTCTGTTCAGTTTAATAAATTTTAGAATATCAATATCTCTAAAAAGTTTGTAAAGTTCAAAATTGTATCTTCTTCGCCAATTTCCATTGCCATTAATACCACCAGAAATAGTTTGTTGTTGTTGTTTCTTATCCCACTTGGCTGGCCAAGCCCACGAGCCCGTACGTACTCATGATTGAAGGGGAAGGAAGCAGCTTCTGTTGTAATGGAGCACCCGTAGGTAGAAGCCTGACTTTTTGCTCCGTGACGCTCTTACAGTCATAAGAGACCGGGACCTACGGCTTAAAGTGGATTCCGAACCCCTACAAACTTCCATGGCACCGCCGGGATTCGAGCCCTAAACCTGTGGCACCGAGCGCCAGAGCGCTAGACACTCGGCCATTCAGGTCCCAAATTTGCCAACGGCACGCGGTGTTCCCAGGTGGTCACCCACCCAAGTACTGACCGCGCCCAATGATGCTTGACTTCGGTGATCTAACGAGAACCGGTATATTCAGCATGGTAAGGCCGTTGGCTACCAGAAATAGTAATATATATATATATACAAATAATAAAATCAAGATTTAATAATAGCATCTTACCGCGACGTATGCGAGGCACAAGACAACAGCGAGAATGCACAGCGACTTCATGGTTGAGAGGTTTACGGAGGAGTCGAATCACTGCACCTAAGCTTCCCGGATTTTTGTATGCAAAACCTGGGAAAAGTTCTTATCCTCGACAGATGTCGAAATCAGGCATTTGTGATTTTGACATTGGAAATGATAAGGTCAGAAACTAGGAAGATGTTCCCTTCTCTCCGCGTGTGATAACCAATATCATATTTTTTATTTACTTCTTACTTATTAATATTGTTGACATTGGTAATACTATATTGATGCTTGGTATCTTCAATTTCCTCTATATTTTAGTTTCATAATATGGAGAATATTATAAATTAATATGTTAATAACATATGAATATTATTAACATATTAAGTAGAGACCTGATTAATTTCTTAATAATATCCATCTCCTTGCACAATTGAACAGATCACAAAATCTTCTATCGTGAAATTTATACAAAAAATTCATATAACATTGTAGCTAAACTTATTTTTAAAACAAAAATTGTAAAATACATTATTTTGCATAAAATCCCCCAGACTCTTATCAAGAAAGTATCTATTTGTTTTTAAATTAAATATACGTAAATCTCCTGCATACGTCATGAAACGATTAAAAATCCAAGACTTTAAAACCCATCAATGGCTAATAATTTTCCACAGTGAATGTTGAAAACAGTAGTTTTTATTCAACCATTCCAGTCAGCGATACATGCTTTATATGTAAGAGGTGATAAAGATTTCTGCAATGCATTCTGCCAGATATTCCTCCTTTTGTTAATTCAGATTTGAGACATTCCAGAGTGCCCAAATTTGAGGGCCTGTCATGTCCCAACATATTCAATTGATGAAATGTCTGGTGATCTTACTGGCCAGAGTATAAAAAAGCTCTGAAGCAGTTGAAAAATATGCAAGATGTATATGCCTGGTATTATTTTGTTAAATGGTAAGATCTT